>WNWK01005271.1:0-123728 GCA_009830355.1 Cherax destructor | reverse complement strand
AATCCTAATTTCTAAAGAATGGCAGAAGTTTTAACTTAGAACATTAATCGGCCTCACTCACGCATCTTAAATATGAGCGCCTAACTTCCTCAAACTGCTTTCCCTGCCGAACACAAAAGGACTACCATAATGGTAGATGATATGGCAATAACGACAATTTGTAGATGAAAAATACACAAATAATAATTGGCAACTTTATTTATGACAACTTCTCACCTGCATAGGAGGCTTTTTCAAGTTTAACAGAATTTACCAGGAGGTAGGACAATATATATATATATATATATATATATATATATATATATATATATATATGTATATATATATATATATATATATATATATATGTATATATATAATATTATATATATATATATATATGTGTATATGTGTGTATATATATATATATATAATATGGTACAAAAGATTTAAGAGATACACTGTTGATATAAAGATGGCATATACAGTACACGAGGTGTGAGAGATACATGTCTAGTACATATTGTTACATGTTTGTCACTGATTATATATATATATATATATATATATATATATATATATATATATATATATATATATATATATATATATATATATATATATCAACAAAGTCAGGAGTATCATTTACAATCAGTAATACCAAATGGCTATTGCTTCTATAAGTGCACATTCGAATAATCTCTTACCTGGAGTTTACCTGGAGAGAGTTCCGGGGGTCAACGCCCCTGCGGCACGGTCTGTGACCAGGCCTCATGGTGGATCAGAGCCTGATCAACCAGGCTGTTACTGCTGGCCGCACGCAGTCCGACGTACGAACCACAGCCCGGCTGGTCAGGTACCGACTTTAGGTGCCTGTCCAGTGCCTGCTTGAAGACAGCCAGGGGTCTATTGGTAATCCCCCTTATGTACGCTGGGAAGAGAGGAAACCCCTCTTTAAGAGGTGCCTCATATCAGACATGAGGGCAATGACTACCATTCTTGCCTTCATCGTGCAAAGCTTGGTACTGCATAACACTACTGGGAGGTACTTAATTAAGGCTGGTGAGGGGGGGCTCTTGACCCAAGGAAATGTATCAGAATACCTCCAATAAAAGGCCAAAGTGACAAATTTAAGTTTTTCGACTTGGTGCATAAATGGAATTACCAACAAACCTTTGGCTCTTTTCACAAGGGACCTAGATAAGTCTCTCAAGTCAGTTCCAGATCAGACAGGTTGTGGTGCATCTGTTTTACTGCAAGCGATCATCACCAACAGCCTAGTCGATCAGACTAGTAACTGGGAGGTCTGGTCTGGGACTGGGCCGTGGGGGCAATGACCCCAGAGTCATCATAAGGTAAGGGTAAGGTATGCTTTTAACTTAAATACAATATAAAGAAAATTATCAGTGATCGTCCGTATTTTTTCACGAGATTAGAAACAAAAACAGAAGCTAAATGGGACAAAGTAAACCACATATCGTTATAGTCTTTTAAACACTCAAAATTATAGCTAATCTTTCTTTCTAAGAAACAAAATTATAATCTAACACAAAATGATTTAATCATTCTAAGTTCATGCTAGTACAGTTAATCTTGTAAGACAAAGTTTAAAAAAAACTCAGGGAATATGCGCTAATGGTATACAAAGCAGCCAAGTCGATGAATTAGACATATGCAACACGTAGTCACTTTTATTTTGAAAAAAGATACCCAGGTTTTGCAGCTGCGTCTAATTCACCGGCAGGTTCTTTCCTCCCAGATGGTGTTTGTCTACGCTGAACATTGTGGAGTTTCCTGTGGTCCGCTGGAAAGCTTCCTCCCACATCAGTTTCGACGTCTGACTGTATCTGTTATACTGGAAATTGTTTTAATTGTTTAGCACTGATGATGAACTTTGATACTCAGAAATGTTTGGAGAATAGATGATGATGTTTGATATTAAACGAAAAAGTTTACCGCCACTTGGGTGTTTCTGTTCCTTATTCTTTTATCCAGTTATACCTTCTGTGTCTAGTTTGTGGGAAGGGTCGGGCGACCATAGACCTTTCCTTTTTATTTATTATTGGCAATCCATCTAGCAGTCCCTTTCCTTCTCCGGCCACTACCCTTTCCTGGCTACTGCCTCCTCCGGCCATTGTCCTCCTTCGGCCACCATAACACCCCCTACCCCCACCCCCCTGAGGGTTTTCCTGGGTTACCAATAATAATCATAATAGAATATCTTTATTTCTACATGTACAAGGTATACACGTCTAGCCGCTTGTTATCCAAAACATTTCTGGCAAATTAGGTCAGTTTTGTCCCAGGATGCGACCCACAACAGTCGACTAACTCCCAGGTACCCATTTTACTAATGGGGAACATAGACAACCGGTGTAAAGAAACACGCCCAATGTTTCTACCCTCGCTGGGAATCGAACCCAGACCCTCGCTGTGCGAAGCGAGAGCCTTGGCCACCAGATCATGGGGCACCGTCAAGATTAATGATTGGAATGTAATCTTCATTATAACTCTACCATCCCGCCACTAGAACTTCACACAGCCACAACTTCACCACCAGTACCCGCACCATAACCACCACCACCACCACTCCTCGACTCCCAGCAGACCACCCTCACTATCGCAGACATCGCTAACTGCTGGGGAATTTTTACGACTTCCCGAGCCTGACAGTCCTCCTTTTACGGTACTCCGCGGTAGGTCCCTCCAACGACTTACTCACGGTTCCTCCAACGACTTACTTTAGTCCTACCAACGACTTACTTTACAGTCCCCCCAACGACTTACGGTACTCCGCAGTAGGTCCCTCCAACGACTTACTCACGGTCCCTCCAACGACTTACTTTACAGTCCCCCAACGACTTACTTTATAGTCCCCCCAACGACTTACTTTATAGTCCCTCCAACGACTTACTCACGGTCCCTCCAACGACTTACTTTACAGAACTTCCAACGACTTACTTTACAGTCCCCCCAACGACTTACTTTATAGTCCCCCCAACGACTTACTCACAGTCCCTCCAACGACTTACTTTACAGAACTTCCAACGACTTACTTTACAGTCCCCCCAACGACTTACTTTATAGTCCCTCCAACGACTTACTCACGGTCCCTCCAACGACTTACTTTACAGAACTTCCAACGACTTACAGACCGTCCAACGACTTGCTCACGATCCCTATATAATGTTTTTATCTTGTATAAAGACGTGGTATAGCTATAATGACCTGGTAACGAGAACACTAGCCAGGTATAATGACGTGATACATTAAACCAATGAGAAAGCTAGCCAGGTATAATGACGTGGAACCAGGAACCAATAATTCAATGTCATCATTTTTTGTAATAAATATTGTTATTGAATATCAGTTAAAACTTCTTACAGTCGCTAAAATATATGAAAATTAATATCATGCATACATTTCCACAAACACTTAATATTTTACAAGCAGTGTTTAGTTTAAATTAGGTTATATTAGGCTAGGCTATTCTAGACTAGGCTTGGTTTACTAGAGTACGCTAGGACGAGTAAACAGCCTATCTAACCTAAGCTTTACTAAGTATATTATAGGTGCCTCTTACTCCATTCTTGAATTAGGTTGCAGCATAAAGTACTGGTGTTATTATTTCACGCTTGAGCTGAGAACTCAGGTAACACATGTTTTCCTAACAGTTAAATTTCATATTGTTTATAATCAACATTACTTATGGACGTGTCTGCAGGCTATATAGGGAATTTTCTATGATACAGTTCAACCGTATTTATAAAATGACAGTTCTTGTGATGCTGACGTTGAATTTCGTCCTGATGCCACCAACGGCTTAACTTATCAGGCCAGGAATCGGGAAGTATGGTCCGGGACCGAGAAGCGGGGGTGAAGAACCCCCTTCCCCTGGAACCAACTACAGGTAAACATACTCACCAGCCGGGACGCTCCTCGTGGTCCATCTTCCTGACCCGCGGCAAAAGTCGCCTACCTGAAACATCAATGTTTAATTTTACAACCACAAAAAATATTACATACAGAAATAAGATAACGTACAACAAGGCACAAGGCGTACGCCAAGTTATTACATAGTTTATACTACTACTTTATTAACTACAACATCATGGATTTTATCACAACTTTATAAAGTGTGTGTGTGTGTGTCGTGTCTTCATCTATAATGCATTTTAGATTCTATGAAAACCTGAGTAGGAGAGAAATTGAGATATCGCGGAGCAGGAGAGATCTTAGTACTAAGATTTACACATCACTCTATGCAATACAATTTCAAACAAACATAAAATGCAGCTTACACACCAACAAATAACAATGCACGAATTAACCACTTGTAATCATTAAAACAATAGGTATACTCATCTATAACGCGTGCAGAGATTCTGGGAAACCAGTGAAGATAAGAGATAAGAGCTGCGAGAATAAATTCTGCAGTCAGCACGAGTTAGTGCCTAACCAATGCCAGGCACTTAGGGGGTCTCCATCCACAGCCTACAAAGACAAATCTCATAAAGCGTTCAGGAAGCTGGGAAGAACAGCGAAAAACAACAACTTCTGACTGGCAGGTCTTTATGTAGAGACCGCTTCTGTGTAGAGCTTATTTAAGTATTGAATTCATAATGTTCTACACAGAGCGAAACGATGTCATACGTGTCTTTTCATAACTACTAACAGTACATTTTCCTATACATTACCATCAATGACAAAATCCAGAAGGAGCAAGCCGTATACCTCCGTTACCCACAACAAGGCAGCAGTGTATACCAGTATACCAAGCACAGAAAGAAGAAAAGGCGGGGAAGTAAGAGAATAGAGAGGAAAGGACGAGGAATGAACAGGAGCCAAGTGATTAAGGATATAAAAGCAACAAATTAAGCGTACAAGAAAAGCTGCAGATTTCAGTAGTCCTAGAACAAACGTGTGCACGAGTCTGGGTGAATATGGTAACACTAACTGAAGCGTTACTCATTTATTATATTAATACCTGGCCGAAGAAAGTGTAACCCCAAAAAACTCTAATAATACCAAGATATTGCATCCATAAAACCTCAGAAATTGATAAAATTAGTTTATTAATAAAGGGAACAGTTAAAGTACAACACTAGTTATCTTTTCCGCAACCAGGCAACTTTGCACAAGCACAGACAACACATGCGATGTTAGTGAATTTTGCAACTGCCTTCAGGGACCCCTAATAACGAATCTTCAAGGACTCTGTATGACATAATCTAACAGAGTACAAAGTACCAGAATGGAACCAGCACCTGGTCAAATATGTTCATAAGATCGAGAATATCTGGAGATATGCAATTAAAATAGTCCCAAAGTTCAGGAGGCTGCACTACGAGAAAAGACCAAATGAACTAAACCTAGCGACAATAGAAAGTCTAAGGACCATGGGAAACAAATTTACGGCATAGAAGATACCCAGTAGAATGTAAATAAAACACTTGTACAACACTAAATCAAAGAAAACGTTTCACTCCTGGGAGCTTTGTCAATCCTATTGGATTGACAAAGCTCCCAGGAGCCAAACTTTTCCTATTAAAATGTTCTAGTGCTGGTCGAGTGTTTTATTTACATTCTGTCGGCATACGTATAACGGGTTTCTGCACCCAGGAGATTTGACAAAGCAGATAGGGACAGGCTCTTTGAAATGCGAGACACAGAGGCGAGGGGCGTAGATGGCAGCAAACACCAGACGAGTCACAGAAACGTGGGAAATACTTTATTTTTCAATCTACGGGAGACGAGAAAATGGAATTAGCTAGATGAAATGATAATGGACAACTCCAAATACAGTTTCATGATGAATTAGACACATATGACACAGGGACATAAACCGAAGACTGTAGAAGATAAGATGATATGTTTCTCAGCCTTGCAGTTCCATGTGTAGAAATGGTAGGGACCTAAGAAGCAACGACGCAATAAGGTTAACAGATTTTTGGCTGCGAGGCGAGGCGATGAACCGAGGCTCAACCCCTGCAAACACATCTCAGAGAGTACACGGTCACACAGAATTAACATGTCAAGGCATGATCAAAGGCAAGTTAGCTCAGATGAAAAATGGACCGTGGGTAAGTGTTGAGTAAGAATGACACACCCCTCACCACTCACGGCCACACAACAGCTCCGACATTCACATTTAGTTTTCTACACACCCTACACACAAACAGAAGCACACACACACTAACAGAAGCACACACACACTAACAGAAGCAGTTGGGCCTCTGCCCCAACTGCTTCTGCTGAGATCTTGCACATAGGGTGACAGACATTACATCAGGAGTGTGGTTCACCTGTATTCGACTGAAGAAGCCTGTACGCAGGCGAACGTTTCGTCACTAAAGATTCCTAGTATAGTACATATGTCTTATCAGCTTGTCGGTACTGTATACCATTTATATGGTAAAAGTTACTGTATCACTGCTTGCTGCCTAGAACCATTTTATAATGAAATAAATCAACCACAACCCGATTGATCAGGAACTGTTCTGAAGATCTGTCGAGGTTTCCTCTTCACGACAGCTAGAGGTTTGCTGGTCATCCTTTTTATGTATGAAGGGCCTTGAAAAGTCACTGAGTTCTCACTCAGTGTATTAATGGCTCCCCTGCTTTTCACTGAAGGGATCCTGTACTGTTTGCCAAGTTTCTTGTGTTCATAAGTAGTAATTTTTGGTGTGTAGGTTTGGTACCAATTCCTTCACTATGTTCCAGGTGTTGATTATGATATATCTTTCTCGCCTGCATTCTAAGGTGTACAGTTCTACGGACTTGAAGCGTTTCCAGTAATTTAGGTGCTGGGCTCCTGTGTTTATACGAGCTGTGAAGGTCTCTACATTTTTCAGCTCAGTAATATCGCCTGCCTTGAAGGGTGCCGTTAGAACACAGCAATACTCCAGTCTAGAGTGATCAGTAGTCATCACTGACTTGCATCAGTACTGTTTTGAGAAATCTCTCGAGTTTCTATTTATCCAACCTATTTTTTTTTTTTTTTTGCAGTTGCGATAATAACGTTGTTGTGTTCCTGGTTATCTTGACATTATCACTCCCACATTTGACTCAAGTTCTATTGAGTGATTTGAGTTTGCCTTGTTCTCTGATCTTGCTTTTACTTCCTCCGTTCTTCCATAGCGTAAAAACTGAAATTTGTCCTCACTGGAACATATTGTTTCAGTGGCCCACTGGAAGACTTGGTTTACATCAGCTTTGTACACCCGCTGTGTCTTCTATGGCTGCCACTTTCATATAGATTCTAGTATCGTCTGCAAAGAATGATACAGTGCTATGAGAATGAGGAAGAAAAGTGGGGAGAGTACCGTGCCTTGGGAGAATGAACTTTTCACTGTGGAAGGCCCTTATTTCACTCCGTTTACTATTACTCATCGGGTTCTATTTGTGAGGAAGATAAAGATCCATCTGCCTACCTTCCCAGTAATTCCTTTTGCAATCACTTTGCGCGCATTTACTCCATGGTCGCACTTATCAAAAGCTTTTGCAAAGACAGTGTATACTGCTTCTGCAGTGTGTCTGTCTTCACTAGTGTTGAAATTCTGCTCAATCCACAAGTGGTGCTTCAAATTTTGATTATATATATATATATATATATATTAAAAAAAAAAAGCTATGAAGAAGAGGAAAAGACCAACAACATTCACACTAAGTTAGCAATATCATTTTTCAAACTGGAAAACCATTAATCGTTTTGAAGAGTCTATCAATAGGGTTTTGAGATTAGTACAGCATGCAAGCAATCTAGAAACAGCTGAATAAATACACTACAATGTATTAAGTTGCAACACACTCCTACCTACGTCAATGCTGCCAGAATATAACGTAAATGTTTTTCACAGGTATTAAGCTGGTCGCTCATAAATACCCCCAAACACGACACGAAGATTATATACAATGTGGGCGACATTTAGGCGACATTTTTGGCTGGAGAACCAACTGGGGAAACACCAACAGGAAAGTCTAGCTCTAATACCGAGTCGTACGCCGAAAAATGAACGTCAAAGCCGACTACTGTAAGACTCGAGGCGGCCGCCCGGAGATACTAGATTTATGAAGCTGTAAAAGAGGGGCGGGGAATTGTGCAGAGGGTGGGTGTCGGGGGTGAAGGTTGGGTGTTGGGGTGCTGGTGAGGGATGGCGTAGGGGTGCATAGGCGGGAGGGCATTGGGATGCAGGGGAGGGATGGTGTTGGAGGGGAAAGGAGTGGAGGATGGAGGACGGATTTTAGGGAGAGAAAGGATAAGAGAAGGGCAAAAAGGGAGTGAATAGAGATATCATGAATGTGCAGCGACCTACTACTAACACCACCTCTCCACAGGATGTGATTAAGCCAAGAAGATTGTTCGTGTAGCTAATATAATCCGCTTTACAGACCAACAGACTATTAAATCAGAAATGTAACTGAATTTTCTGGAGGAAGTAGCAACTTTGTTGTGCACTCCACACTCACCGTTCAGAGGGTAGCACTAAACCAGTATACTTACCTGGAGTCTACCTGGAGGGCATTCAACGCTCCCCGCGGCCCGGTCTATGACCAGGCCTCCTGGTGGATCAGGGCCTGATCAACAAGGCTGTTACTGCTGGCTGCACGTAGTCCAACGTACGAACCACAGCCCGGCTGATCTGGCACTGACTTTAGGTATCTGTCTAGCTCCCTCTTGAAAGACAACCAGGGGTCTATTGGGTATATATTATTTATACTTGTTATATTTATACTATTATCTTTTATCTATTACAAGTGAATTTAGAATATTCCCCCAGGCATATGTAGGTCTATATATTGTGTTTGTATTCGTCAACAAGTAGACAGCCAAGCAGTAGATATTATCTATAAAGCTAAATATCTACTCTATCTCAAGACTAAATAATTTTCTTTGTATATGCCAAACTTCTGGTAGTACATATTGAAAACTTAACGAAGCAAAAGTTCACATCATAGTGGGTTACATATGTACTGACGATTCTGAATGTATAAATGTGTCAGTCGAATTCGATATTTAACTTTTTTATATATTTATAATGTTTGACACGGTTAAACCAAGGTTACCTTTGACTTCTTTACAAAAACTTTATTTGCCTGATTTATCAGCCGTACCGTTAAAGAATAAGTCAACTTTAGGGGGTATCCATAAGAGTCGTACATAAATTCCTTTCTTTATGATTTTTAAATACCCACACTTGGCTTCTTCAATGAGCAAGATGTTAGTCATTATGCTAGACAAATACATTTAGTGACCACAGACTCGGTAATTTGAAGGAATAAACTGATTATCGTAAGTTAGCTTTAGTGCCATTATGTTTATAAACAACTGAGTTTGTGATAACGAAACTCGACAGGTAATTCATATTCTTAACTCGGAATAGTTTTCATTATTCTTATCTAAGGAAGTGTCAACAAGAGCAGGTCCGGCCCTGCATGTACACTCTTGTTTACATTCATCAGTAAATATAATTTGTAATATTTACTAACCTGCCGGGGATTTAGTATCTTTGGAATTAATACCATTAAGAGTTTACTGGTGATACGCAACTTGGGGTGTGTTTTGAGGGAACTTTAAGGACAAATGGAAGGAAAAATTGAAAGGAAAAAATGCACTATGTCAATAATGATACAATTCATGCAGGTTATAGAATATAATACAATGCCATGGGTTTTTTAATTGCTTCTAGACATTTAGTATGATTTGTGGTTACATGAATCTTTTCTCTTGCTCAGGTAATGCAATTTTGCAAATTGAAAATTTTACAAATGACTTTACAAACAGTATTAAAAAAATTATATAATGGCTGCAATAAGCACAGTTGTTATAGGCATACACAGGTTTAACCAAGGATAACTTCCACTTAGTGGAACGTCACAATGATCCTATATGCTACACAATTTTGTATATTAAGATACACCAGCCTACTATAATTTCTCCATGGCCTGCAAATTGGTCAAATCTCTTCGTATTATTATTATACTACACATGTATGAGTCATGTAGGGGCAGCTCCAATTTCTTGAATCAGGAGCCTTTCACCAGCTACGTAGTAGAGAGACAGACAAACACACAAGACACACACACACACACACACACACACACACACACACACAGGTAAGAAGGGAGGCTCAGCGACAATATGAAAATGATATAGCATCAAAAGTCAAGTCTGACCCGAAGCTGTTGTATAGCCACATCAGGAGGAAAACAACAGTCAAGGACCAGGTAATCAGGCTGAGAAAGGAAGGTGGGGAGTTCACAATAAACGACCAAGAGGTATGTGAGGAGCTCAACATGAGATTTAAAGAAGTATTTACACAGGAGACAGGTAGGACTCCAGGAATTCAGAATAGGGAGGTATACCAACAAGTGCTGGATGAAATACACACAACCGAGGAGGAGGTGAAGAAGCTGCTATGTGAACTCGATACCTCAAAAGCGGTGGGACCGGACAACATTTCTCCGTGGGTCCTTAGAGAGGAGCAGAGATGTTGTGTGTGCCACTAACACAAATCTTCAACACATCCATTGAAACTGGGCAACTACCTGAGGCGTGGAAGATGGCAAATGTAGTCCCAATTTTTAAGAAAGGAGACAGACACGAGGCATTAAACTACAGACCTGTGTCACTGACGTGTATAGTATGCAAAGTCATGGAGAAGATCATCAGGAGGAGAGTGGTGGAGCACCTAGAAAGACACAAGCTTATAAACGACAACCAGCACGGTTTCAGGGAAGGAAAATCCTGTGTCACAAACCTACTGGAGTTTTATGACAAGGTAACAGAAGTAAGACACGAGAGAGAGGTGGATAGACTGCATTTTTGGACTGCAAGAAGGCGTTCGACACAGTTCCTCACAAGAGGTTAATGCAAAAGCTAGAGGAACAGGCACACGTAACAGGAAAAGCACTGCAATGGATCAGAGAATATCTGACAGGGAGGCAACAACGAGTCATGGTACGTGACGAGATGTCAGAGTGGGCACCTGTGACGAGTGGAGTTCCACAAGGGTCAGTCCTAGGACCTGTACTGTTTTTGGTATATGTGAATGACATAACGGAAGGGATAGACTCAGAAGTGTCCCTGTTTGCAGATGATGTGAAGTTAATGAGAAGAATCAAATCAGTCGAGGATCAGGCAGGACTACAAAGAGACCTGGACAGGCTGCAAGCCTGGTCCAGTAACTGGCTCCTTGAATTTAACCCTGCCAAATGTAAAGTCATGAATATCGGGGAAGGGCAAAGAAGACCGCAGACAGAGTATAGTCTAGGTGGCCAAAGACTGCAAACCTCACTCAAAGAAAAAGATCTTGGGGTGAGTATAATACCGAGCACATCTCCTGAGGCACACATCAATCAGATAACTGCTGCAGCATACGGGCGGCTGGCAAACCTAAGAATAGCGTTCCAATACCTCACTAAGGAATCATTCAAGACTCTGTATACCATATACGTCAGGCCCATACTGGAGTATGCAGCACCAGTTTGGAACCCACACCTGGTCAAGCACGTCAAGAAATTAGAGAAAGTGCAAAGGTTTGCAACAAGACTAGTCCCAGAGCTAAGGGAATTGTCCTACGAAGAAAGGTTAAGGGAAATCGGCCTGACGACACTAGAGGACAGGAGGGTTAGGGAGACATGATAACGACATATAAAATACTGCGAGGAATAGATAAGGTGGACAGAGACAAGATGTTCCAGAGAGGGGACACAGAAACAAGGGGTCACAATTGGAAGTTGAAGACTCCTATGAGTCAAAGGGATGTTAGGAAGTATTTCTTCAGTCATAGAGTTGTCAGGAAGTGGAATAGCCTAGAGAGCGACGTAGTGGAGGCAGGAACCATACATAGTTTTAAGACTAGGTTTGATAAAGCTCATGGAGCAGGGAGAGAGAGGACCTAGTAGCAATCAGTGAAGAGGCGGGGCCAGGAGCTATGACTCGACCCCTGCAACCACAAATAGGTGAGTACACACACAAGGGCGTCAGTATGGCGGTGGAAGTGTGCTAAGTATCTGTCTTGAGCAGCTGTGACCCATGCGGATTTATGAGCGTGTTTCTTAATATGACAAAATTATTATTTTAACTTCATAAAGATAAGGAACCACAGCGACTCTGCTAAGCACAGCGACTGCCTAACTAACCACACTAATTTAAGGAGATACACACAGGCTTGGCAATTAAACAGTGACTTACTAAGGAACCACAATGACTTAAGGAACCACAGTGACTTATTAAGGAACCACAGTTGACTTATTAAGGAACCACAGTGACAATTCTCTGCCAGCGGAAAGGCTTGAAGAAGTCTAAGTATGGAATATCACGAATGGAACGTGCAAATGCGCCCCCCCCCAAAAAAAAAAAAAAAAAAAAATGCCTCGATCTCCTGACGAAAGTCGTGTGTCGTTCTCCCTCGTGGAAACTTTTTCACCCTGAAATATGTTAAATGTTGTTACTTGAAAAAACAATGCTATAGCACATACTGTTCTGAATAACATTTGAAAGGGACCAGGAGGTACGAACCTCACAAACGATGAGAAAACTAACCATGATAGTCACAACTATTCAATAGCAAGAGATATTTTAGCCAAGAAGCAGAAAAATGTAAGAAATTACAAAAAAAAAAAAAAAAAAAATATTCCATCACTTCGGAGCCTTGTTGCACTGAAGGCACAGTCAGTGGACCTCCGCTCCAGAATCTCATATATTAATCTCAACCCAAAAAAATTATCCACCCCCCCCAACAATCAAGCATCTTTTGCTTTTGTACATACACAGGGCTTTAAACCATCCAAAACAACAAAATACCGTTTATTTGTTGACGTCTCACAGTCAAATGTAATGTTGGCAGTTTTCACATACAAAAGATTACTTTGACAACGAAATATGGATACCTGGGTACAACTTATTTAGATGCGACCGAAAAAAAACAGACAACAAAGGGTTGTTGGTCTGTATATTAAAGAATAAATTATTTGCACAAAGTTAATTAACACCACAAATGATGTAGTTGAAGCTTTGGTGGTAAAAATTGAGAACAAACACCTTGTTATTGTTGTTGTATATAAGCAAAAGGATACAACTTACCAACACTCAAAAGACCAGCTATATATAACTAAATACTGCTTGGAAAAATCTTTAAGTTTAAGACATTTAAAATGCAAGAACGAAATACTGTTACAGTAGAGATAATCCCAAGAAGTAGCTCAGATAAACATTCTCTTGCAAATAAATTACTGACACTAATAAATTCGCCTTAAGCCAACAAATAGTGGATCCGACAAGACCAGAAAATATCCGAATAATTCACCAATAATGATGATCTGGTAAGAAATATAACGGTGTCGAAGAAAGTAAATTCAGATCACATCTTAATCGAAGCTCAGACTTGCATGCACACGGGTCCTGACCAGCAAAACGCAGTCATGTGAGAGTTTTCAATAAATTCAACTTTACCAAGAAAATTAACTGTGACAATATAACGAAATTTTGAATAACATGGATTCGAACCAGTGCCCAGATGATTACCTCCGTAACCGAAGAAATATGTCCAAGATACTTACCACTATGGAAAAAGAAGAGAAGAAGGTAGAAGGAGCGAGACGCTCCCTCTACAGTCAAAGACGAAGAATCACAGAACCTCTCGAGGGTGCTAAACTACTGGCTAGAAAAATAGAAGACACTGAACCTGAATAAATTATAGTGATCAGGAGAGACAGAGGGAGCCAAAATAAATTAATCAAATTGAAAGAAATCCAAAATACGACATGGTCTTGGATGCGCTGGAAGACAAACAAAATGCAGATGTAATATACACAAGCCTTTGACAAGTGCAGTCATGGTATAATAGAACAAAATACTTGCAAAAGTATAACTGGAAAAGTTGGCAAAAGGATGTTTAAGTTTCTAACAAACAGAATGAAAAGAGTAATAGTAAATAAAGTTTAGTCAGAGGCTACCACAGTAAAAAGCTCTGTTCCCCAAGGCACAGTACTTGCACCCATTTTTTTCCTCACTCTCATATCCAACATAAACAGGGATATAAATCATACCACTAGAATCTGCACGAGAGTGGCATCCACTGAGTACACTGCAAGTCTTCAAATGAATATAAACTAAGTTTTTAAAAAAAAATATATATATATATATATAATTTTCAATAAGGACAAATTTCAGTTAACTAAAATTGAGGAAATAAAAGTGAGAACGGAGTATGAAACTAATTCTAACCACCTGATAGAGTGAAAAACTAATATGAAGAACTTTATAGTGACGTCGAGGATCTCGCTTTCAGGGATCACAACAGTGTCATTAACACAACCGAGAGGAAAATGATAGGATGAATAATGAGAACCTTTAAAACAAGAGATGCCAAAGCAGTGATGGTCCTCCTTAAACCACTTGTATCTTAGATGGAATACTACTGTACACTAACAACACCTTTTAAGGCAGGCAAAACGGTAGAATGCAAATAAAACCTTCAGTGCATATATAAATTAAGTCAGGCACCTAAATTACCGAGAACGTAGACGAGAAACACATTATAATTGACACCTAAAAAATCTTAGAAGAATTGGTCTCAAATCCGTACACAGAAATTACTTCACATGAAAGCAAGAGGCTCGGCAGATGGTGTAAAATACCCCCAACGAAAAGCAGGAGCGCTATGAGTACAGTGAGAGGCAACACATTAATTGTAAGAAGTCCAAGACTATTCAGCAGCCTCCCACCACAGATAAAGAAAATTATCAACAGACCCCTGACTGTCGTAAAGAGGGAACTTGTTAAGTTCCTTAAGTCAGTTCTTGATTATCTGGGTTGCTAGGTGTCACCTCCCCTACCTTCTGATAAAGTGCACCTCCCCTACCCCTTGTTACCTTGCACTTCTACTCTGTTACCTTGCAACTCCCCTACCTCATGTTACGGTGCACCTTCCCTACCTCATGGTACCTTGTACCTTCCTACCTACTGTTACTTTGCACTTTCCCTGTCCACTATTACTTTGCACCTCCTCTACCCACTGTGACTTTGCACCTTTCCTACCACATGTTACCTTGCACCTTCCCTACCACATGTTACCTTGCACCTTCTCTACCACATGTTACCTTGCACCTTCTCTACCACATGTTACCTTGCACCTTCTCTATCACATGTTACCTTGCACCTTCTCTACCACATGTTACCTTGCACCTTCCCTACCACATGTTACCTTGCACCTTCCCTACCACATGTTACCTTGCACCTTCTCTATCACATGTTACCTTGCACCTTCTCTACCACATGTTACCTTGCACCTTCCCTACCACATGTTACCTTGCACCTTCCCTACCACATGTTACCTTGCACCTTCTCTACCACATGTTACCTTGCACCTTCTCTACCACATGTTACCTTGCACCTTCTCTATCACATGTTACCTTGCACCTTCTCTACCACATGTTACCTTGCACCTTCCCTACCACATGTTACCTTGCACCTTCTCTACCACATGTTACCTTGCACCTTCCCTACCACATGTTACCTTGCACCTTCTCTATCACATGTTACCTTGCACCTTCTCTACCACATGTTACCTTGCACCTTCTCTACCACATGTTACCTTGCACCTTCCCTACCACATGTTACCTTGCACCTTCTCTATCACATGTTACCTTGCACCTTCCCTACCACATGTTACCTTGCACCTTCCCTACCTCACGTTACCACAACTACCACCTCCCAACCAGTTTCATCTTCCGTACTCTCTTCTCTTTACTACCACAACTACCTTCACTTCCCCCCCTTACTCTACCCCCTCACTTACTCCCCCTACCTCTCTCCCACAACAAGTTTTTGTTCCCTTTGTGTCGGTGTTAAATGTCTAAAAAGGGTTTAATCAGGACTCTGCCTCTGGTCGGATTCCCCGCACCACCGCCGCCCCACTGACTGCTGTTCCTTATCCCGACTGACGCTTCAAACAACACACACATATAACACCCCCTAACCAGGGGTAAATTTACCCCCAGGTGGTAAAAAAAATTCCATGGCTGGGAGTAAATATATCATAATCTAAAAACGAAGTAATATTTCCAAATTATTCACAAAAATTTTCGAAATATTTCTGAAAAACATAAAAATATATTCAATATAATTTTCGTAATACAGTGCTATGTAAGCTTCGTAATAGAAGAATGTGAGTATCGAAGTTCCTAATTCGGAACGGAATTCAAACGAGGTCGTCGACAGAGAGGCACCAGCAGCCAACTACCTTGTCAGTTGATCTTTGCCACTGGTCGGAGGAGCATCGATGCTCCAGTGCACAGGCATTTTCTCATTACTGTTCGCCAGTGTTGTTATGCGTCATATTTATGTTAAGATGTCTGGCCAATGATGACATTCTTCAAGTCACTCGTTCTCTCTAGGTTGGGATAGCGCTGTGCTCTAACGATCTCCTTCAAGGAAGGAGAAATTGCAGAGATGAGAACTTTCACAGCTCTTATAAACTCGGCCAAGCACCTAAATTGCTGGGAGCGCCTCAAGTCCCTAGTACTGTACGCCTACGTACAACGTAGACGAGAAAAATACAGGATAATTTACACCTGGAAGATCCTGGAGGAATTGGTCCCAAACATGCGAATCGCAATTACAACATAAGAACACACGAGGTTTGGCAGACGGTGCAAGATACCAGGGAGCAGTGACCGAACAGAGAGAGCTTAATAAGTATAAAGGGACTACGACTCAACACCCTCTTTTCATCCTTTCATACATAAAGGGGGATTACCAGACTTCTGGTTGTCTTCAAGAAGGAATTCGACAGGTTTCTCAAATCAGAATTTGGCAATGTACAAGAAACGAACTTACCTGGATTTATAACCACAATATGGCTTTGACTTCACTGTTGTGTGGATGGGGTGGAAAAGCCTCAAGTGTCTGATATATGCTCATAAGTTTTTGTAAACTGTTCTCTGCAATCCTCAGTAATATTACAGCAGCTGGAAACTGCTCATCCTGCTCATGCAAGATGAGGCAGAGGCAGCTCAGTTTAGTGCTGCGGGAACACTGCAGCTTTGTATCTAAGCAAAAAAATAACTAGGCTGAAAGGTTCCTATCATGCATCACAGAGGACATCAAAGGCAAAGAAACCCCACGATATTGCCGAGAAGTTGACTGAACCTTGTGCCTTAGACATGGTCGAACATGCTTGTGGGTAAGAGGCAGAACAGAAGAGAAACGGCAATGTCCTCCTTAACACCACGATCCACTGACTTATTGGCAACACAAACAGGTCCTGATCAATTTATTATTATTATTATATTCGCGAGGAAGTACCTCAGGACAGTCCCAATTCCTTGAATCGCGAGCTCTTCACCAGGATCAATTATTTAATTCATAATGTAGCCTTTCTTGTAATGTCCAGGAACTTGTCTAAAACCCAAACGTCCAGACACAGGTAATTAAGAAGGGGCGAGCGTAATTAATGTAATGAGAGTCGAAGATTATCACAATTTACGGATGATTAACAACCAGTCACAAGGCCAGTAGGCTCACGGCCTACCCAAGCAGGTGTATGATATAAGTATGTCACCTGGATATCTGGAAGTGGGAAACACAGATCTGGCTAAGGTAGTGTTTCTAGGGTAGATAGTGTAGTGTTTCTAGGGCAGATAGTGCAGGGTTTCTAGGGCAGATAGTGCAGGGTTTCTAGGGCAGATAGTGTAGTGTTTCAAGGTCAGATAGTGTAGTGTTTCAAGGTCAGATAGTGTAGTGTTTTTAGGGTAGATAGTGCAGTGTTTCTAGGTCAGATAGTGTAGAATTTCTAGGGTAGATAGTGTAGTGTTTCTAGGGTAGATAGTGTAGTGTTTCTAGGGTAGATAGTGTAGTGTTTCTAGGGTAGATAGTGCAGGGTTTCAAGGGCAGATAGTGTAGTGTTTCAAGGGCAGATAGTGTAGTGTTTCAAGGGCAGATAGTGTAGTGTTTTTAGGGTAGATAGTGCAGTGTTTCTAGGGCAGATAGTGTAGTGTTTCTAGGGTAGATAGTGTAGTGTTTCTAGGGTAGATAGTGCAGTGTTTCTAGGGCAGATAGTGTAGTGTTTCTAGGGCAGATAGTGTAGTGTTTTTAGGGTAGATAGTGTAGTGTTTCTAAGGTAAAGGTACAAGGCACTTCAAAGTCACCTATCACATGTGAGAGAGAGACATGACGACCTGTTACAAGGCACTTTCAAGTTCACCTGTCACAGGCAAATGGTCATACAGTTTTGGCCCTGAACTGGAGGCCACTTGTAAATAAATGATCCCGTGAGATGGAGAGGGACGGAGAATGTCGTGTGGGAGATGCTGGTGGAGATGACGTGAGGGAGATGCTGGTGGAGATGACGTGAGGGAGATGCTGGTGGAAATGACGTTAGGGAGATGCTGGTGGAAATGACGTGAGGGAGATGCCGGTGGAGATGATGATGTGGTACTGGTGGCTAGAGGAAGACAACCTCCGGCAAGACTGAAAAGAATCGAGCCTGACGGAAGGAAGACGTAAACAAGACGCTTCATCCATCTCCAACTAGATGGATGAGGATAGCGCATAGCGAAGCATCCATGCGTTTCTCCTCCATGAACCACCACCATCAGTGCCGTAACTACCAAATTATCATGGCACTAATTACTTCGCGTGTTTACATCCCGCGAGGCCACAGTCTGCGTCAAGCAACTGCGTGTTTACATATCAAAGATCTTAAATGCTCATCAACAACAAAATTTGCAACCTTGGGCTAAAACAGGG
Source organism: Cherax destructor (assembly GCA_009830355.1). NCBI lineage: Eukaryota > Metazoa > Arthropoda > Malacostraca > Decapoda > Parastacidae > Cherax > Cherax destructor. The sequence goes on along the minus strand of WNWK01005271.1, from coordinate 104,995 downwards.
TCAAATTAATCACCAAAATAACCTAAAATTACTAAATAAATTTTCCAATTAACCTAATTGGTGAAATTACTCCCTGTAAGTAACTTGCTAGACAGCAACCATCCAGGAAGTGTATACTGGTAGACAGCAACCATCCAGAGAGTGTATATTGGTACACATCAACCATCCAGGGAGTGAATACTGGTAGACAGCAACCATCCAGGGAGTGAATACTGGTAGACAGCAGCCATCCAGGGAGTGTATACTGGTACACATCAACCATCCAGGGAGTGAACACTGGTAGACAGCAACCATCCAGGTAGTGAACACTGGTAGACAGCAACCATCCAGGGAGTGTATACTGGTAGACAGCAACCATCCAGAGAGTGTATATTGGTACACATCAACCATCCAGGGAGTGAATACTGGTAGACAGCAACCATCCAGGGAGTGAATACTGGTAGACAGCAACCATCCAGGGAGTGAATACTGGTAGACAGCAGCCATCCAGGGAGTGTATAGTGGTACACATCAACCATCCAGGGAGTGAACACTGGTAGACAGCAACCATCCAGGTAGTGAACACTGGTAGACAGCAACCATCCAGGGAGTGTATACTGGTAGACAGCAACCATCCAGGGAGTGTATACTGGTACAGCAACCATCCAGGGAGTGTATACTGGTAGACAGCAACCATCCAGGGAGTGTATACTGGTAGACAGCAACCATCCAGGGAGTGTATACTGGTAGACAGCAACCATCCAGGGAGTGTATACTGGTAGACAGCAACCATCCAGCGAGTGTATACTGGTAGACAGCAACCATCCAGGGAGTGTATACTGGTAGACAGCAACCATCCAGGGAGTGTATACTAGTAGACAGCAACCATCCAGGGAGTGTATACTGGTAGACAGTAACCATCCAGAGTGTATACTGTTAGACAGCATCCATTCAGGGAGGGTATACTGGTAGACTAACCATCCAGGGAGGGTATACTGGTAGACTAACAACCATCCAGGAAGTGTATACTGGTAAACTAACAACCATCCAGGAAGTGTATACTGGTAGACTAACAACCATCCAGGGAGGGTATACTGGTAGATTAACAACCATCCAGGGAGGGTATACTGGTAGACTAACAACCATCCAGGGAGGGTATACTGGTAGACTAACAACCATCCAGGGAGGGTATACTGGTAGACTAACAACCATCCAGGAGGGTATACTGGTAGACTAACAACCATCCAGGGAGGGTATACTGGTAGACTAACAACCATCCAGGGAGGGTATACTGGTAGACTAACAACCATCCAGGGAGGGTATACTGGTAGACTAACAACCATCCAGGGAGGGTATACTGGTAGACTAACAACCATCCAGGGAGGGTATACTGGTAGACTAACAACCATCCAGGGAGGGTATACTGGTAGACTAACAACCATCCAGGGAGGGTATACTGGTAGACTAACAACCATCCAGGGAGGGTATACTGGTAGACTAACAACCATCCAGGGAGGGTATACTGAATGCATGTAGAAGTGAATTTAATTTGCTTGTCATCTTACATCCTGCCAGAATACAAAACGTTGATCCTGGAGGTTCTTTGTTTTATCGTCTGTCTGTAGTCTGTGAATTGTATTTAGTGATTTGTTTATTGCGGGGGGTCGAGTCTCCGCTCCTGGCCCCACCCCTTTAGTTACCAAGACATTCATGATTTATGACCTCTAGACCCTGTTTTTTGAAGCTATGCACTGAATCCTTCATTCCTGCCACATCCCACTTATTTCACCTTACACCATCCAAAAATTCTCAACACTCCAGAGACCGAAATGTTACTTTTAACGTCTCTACGACTCACATCTTTAGTTTCAATTTGAGTTTCTGTCCCTTGTCTCTTTAATCAAGATCCTCCGTCTTGTAAATGTTGGCACTGTGACCTTCACACTTGTTCATAGGGAAGAGGAGATATCCTGTGACCTTGTCAAAGCAGCATCTGCATCATGGAGGTGCTGGTACCTTGACTTTCATACCTGATCTTTAAGCTCCTCCAATGAACACGTCTGCAAAACTTAGCTCGGAATTCCAGAACAAACTTGTTTACGAAATCATTTCGGAAATTCAGCAAGGGATCGAGCACGGGTAGAAGGGAAGGGGTAAGGGGGTTACGTTGCAAATGCAAGGGATCAAAGGGTGTAAATTGCTTAATCCTAACTGAGAGAAGACGCTTACACAGTAATTATATCCGGAGGAGGGAAAGAGGGCGCTTTAAGCAGGCTTAAAACTCAACTTTTTGCCTATCTATTTGATCGGATCGCCTTTCATGGTTTAAAACTTGTGGAAGGAAGGAGTGAGATGGAAGGAAGGAGTGAGATGGAAGGAAGGAGTGAGGTGGAAGGAAGGAGTGAGATGGAAGGAAGGAGTGAGATAGAAGGAAGGAGTGAGATGGAAGGAATGAGTGAGGTGGGAGGAAGGAGTGAGTTGGAAGGAAGGAGTGAGGTGGGAGGGGGCTACCTCCTTTCCTCTCACCGCCCCACCCCCAACACGTTACTCCCTCCTCCCTCACAATCAGCAAAATAATATTTAATTTTGTAAACAATGTAAATATCTGAGCGTAGATATAAACAGAGATACCCTTTATATCTACGCCCAACCAACACCGCAACCTTGAAGAGAAACCAAGACCCATCAGAATGCTTCTACTTGTAGGAAGAAAACTATAGCATCAACATCAAATGCAAGAGTGTTCCACGGAGACGAAGAGTGTGAGTGCTGGTCCTGAATTTCCTTCTTGGTATTACACATTTTTCCACAGTATAATTACTCTATTATCCGTGTACAAGATTGTGAATTATTATACAATATAGAGCGTATGGTGTTCACATGAAGTGTAATGGTGGTCTCTCAAACTGTTGTGATTACTACAATACTTTCAGAAAATGTTAAATCTTAGTCTGTTTTTTCTAGGCCTCCTCAATATTTTACCCCATTTATTACACTATTTAATCCTACATTTACTGATAAACGTAACAGTATTTATAAGATATTAGGAGAAGGGTGAACCAGAAAATCCACTAATGCAAAGTTAGAATAAAGTTCTTTCTTCCGGTATAAATATTTATAATTAAGTTAAATAAGTAGTTCCCAGCAGAACCGCAACCATGAATTGAGCCTACCTGAATGTGCTCTCAGATATATTAAGTGTTCCAACTTCTCTCTCTAGCCCCCACCCCTACCTTTTTAAATTTTAATTGTCCCTCTCTATTATTAAAAAAAAAAAATCTTTGTAAAAATTCCATTTCTCCAGTGTATGAGGTTGATTATTCCGAAAGATGGTAGTTCAAAAGTGACAAGAAATCCAGCTGTGTTGGAAGGAAACCTTTGAAGGTGTCGTAGCTGCTGAAGCTTTAATGGAATACTTCCTCATTGCCCTCCTGAAGTCTCCCAGCTCAGGTCGACAGATTTCTATATTATGTATTTGACCCATCCTGTGTGATGGAATAATGATAGGGAACCATTGCTTTTGGTCTCCCTGTGTAATTATCATGTAGAATAAATAGGGTAGCAATACACTGCTGATGTAACCAATTTTACAAAAAAAAATGTACACACATTTTCTTTATTTCTGTCTCCTAAATTACACTACCATTCCTGGAGCCGTCATAAAAAAGGGACCACAACCTTATCCCACCATCAATTCACTATTATCCTACATCTATTCTCCGCCTGACTCCCAGACAGCCAATCAGGTATCTCGTGCCTATGCTCCTCTCATCTGATTAGCTCTTAAAAAACGCACGCTACCTATGTTCAAAGGCCTACCACAGCCATAATCCTGGTTTGTTTGACATCTTAATTTACAAACTATTCACCTATGCCTCCAGGCCTATGGTCGAGTGAACCCTCAAGCCTTTGTCCTCTCTCTTTCTCCCTCCCTAAGGGAGCTTCTTTGCTGTTCAAGGGCTCTTAATCTAAAGAATAAGACCTACCATCCCCTTCCTCGGACCATACCTAATTGTATCCCATGCCACTGGCGCTGGATAACCCATGCGAATTTAACACTTAACCAGATTCTCAATATACACACCGCCTTAACAACTTACTGTATGACTAATATGGAAGTGTAAACCCAGGGACAAGCATGGGCGCCATGGGCACACTTAGAGAACACTGTGGGGGTAGAAATACTCTAGAAAACAAGCAAACGCACGTCAAAAATATGGAGAGTTGTCCTCTATCGTCCTCCTCATCTCTCAGTTATTTTAAGTAACAAGATACAACAGCTGGAATAACAAGATAACCCACACTTTTAAGGCCCCGTCGCCTAAGTCTCCATGACCCACATTTGTTATCAAATTATTTCTTCACTGTGAGCCTGACCTGTAAGGTTATGGTTAGCCCACCATACAATATTACCCCCCCCCTCCTTTTCTTCCACCACTAAACCCATGGTTAACAACCACACACACCAATGAACCTATCGTTAGTCACCACCCCTCCCCCCTCCACACGATACAATCTCTCTCTCTCTCTTTCACACACACACACACATACATACACACGTGTCCAAAACCGAACCCAAATTACTCCATAAGAAGGAAGATAACTGAGAAGGAACAGGTGATAAGCTGGAGGAAAAAGAAAACTCAGAGAGAGAGAGAATGTTAAGAACTCAGTAACAAATTTAAATCGCTTCCAGCAGCTACGAAATGAACCCCACCAAAGAGAGATTCGCTGTCTCCCCGAGGACTCCACCCACCACATGAATTCACAACCGAAACTGATGATTAAATTCATATACCTACTCCTAACCTTGAGTGGGAGGCCGGCTACTCTTTAGAATCTAAAGGAGTTGAATATTTAAGGAGAAATGTGTCAACATATATTTTATACACACGAGATTTAAAAGCTATTGGGCAACCATCAAGGCAAATCTTTTCATAACAAAACCATTATCCTTAAAATAAATTCAAATTAGCATTTGTTAATCATTTAACTATTGAGAGTTATTTTAAAAATAAGGATCCTGTTATGTCACCTCTGTGATCTAATGTTATTTACCAATATTATGATGTACGAGGCATCTATCTCACAAATATCAGGTCACAAGCAGGATCTGTCTAGCAATTGCCAATCTGCCACACCCTTCCCGGGTAATGGGAATGTGAAACGGTGAAACCCCAAGAATTCTGATTCTGGTAGAGAAGCGTAGCACCAGGAAGGATTCTAGCTTTCCATCTAAGTTCTAGTTGTAATGCTAGATACGATGGAAGTTCAATAAGAAACTTCCAAATTGGAATTATCTTGGCAGCTATCTTACAAGACACTTGCTAAATTGGCTAAAAACTTCTCTCTCAGCTGCATGACTACATACCGAGACTAACCATCATTTATAAAGTTTTAATGATTAGAAAATTATAGGTACTGTACGGGATAAAATAGATTTATGAATTTTAGCGTGTTTATATATCAATGGAGCTCAAGCCAGTGTCTACTGATTACACCTCGGCAGTTTTGTTAGTTACATTAAAACAGTAAAGTTCTCCTTGCCTGAGTTTATTCTTGCTGTTGACTTAAGAGTGACCACTCAGCAGCTGGGTCAGTTCCGGCTCACCTCACCTTAGTGGAGCAGCGCTCACAGCTACGCCTCTGGCGTTTGTACAAATGTTGTAGTGTCCAATAAGTCGAACTCTCTTAAAAATTATACTTATTCAAAAAAAAATCTTTTACATACTGATATATATTTTAATTCATTGACAATGATATAAATGTTTTTATTTTTGGATCGAAAATAACTAAGGAACGTCACTTAAACTATAAGAACAAGCTGAGACAGGGAGACTATGGCACAGATAGAAGCTAAAACTGCTAAGTATTCCCTCATAATAAAGAAATGTAATGACTTAAAAAAGAAAAGGAGGCAACCTCCATTCACTATTTCAAGTACAGAAACGGTAAGGCTTGCAAGACCAGAAACCAGCAAGTGTCGGTCGATGTAGCTCAGTATGCGGGGTCGGGAGCTGTGTACCATCCCTCGCAAACAAATCCTGCTTATGTGCAAATATGGGTGTGTTAAACACAAGTTAATGACTCAATAAAATTCACATGGAGAAAGAAATACGAAAGAGCAATTTGTATCGAGACTCACGAAATCGTCATGCCACGATTGCAAACAAACCATACCATGGTCAGGGCTTGAACCCGTGATAGAGAATCGTAAAACTCCAGACCGACGCGTTAGCCACTGGGCCAGATGGCTACAATAAGATTAATCCAACTAGGTATATTTATACACCATAGGAAGGTTAGCATAGGCACCACTGTGACCACAAATACCAATCTTCCTAAGGTGTATAAATATACCTACATAGTTGGATGAATCTTATTGTAGCCAGCTGGCAAAGTTGCTAACGCGTCGGTCTGGAGTTTCACGACTCTACCGCGGGTTCAAGCCCCACCCGTGGTATGGTTTAACAATTTGTATATTTCGACCTCTAAATGAGTTCCTCTTCAGCAGACACAGGTTTTTCAGGTAAAGATCGAAATATACCATTCTTTTCATTCTTTTTTATTTCGTGTTTTTGTCCATATGTGGGTTTTATCTTCTCACATCCTGGCGAGTATAGCCACGTACGAACCCCCACCATGAGGCTAAAACCTACTACAGACAAACGGATATGACAAAAGATATAACATTGCTAGACACTACAAACTGCAATTTATGTAACAATAATATATTCACTAACACGAAACGTGAATGCTTGAGCTTTCTCTCTCTCTCTTCCCCCACACGCACAAACTCAAATTCAATTAGCAACTCTAAGAGTAGATATGGTAAGGTCGAAGAGGCAAGAAATCAGCATCTAGAAGCGGAGCCAGGAGACGAGTCTCGACCCATGCAAATACACACCTAAATGAGTACACATGGTAATTTTATTTTCTTGGATTGTTTTTTCAGTCTCCCACAAGCTTCGAAAGTAGGAAAAAAAACCCTCGAAACATGTCACAGGTATATCTCAGGTCTCTCTTTCTCTTCCTCAAAAATAACAATACTTTTAACACGAGCAAAATAAGTCGCTACCATTTTTCATATTTTCGGTGAGGCAGGTGTGAATATTTAATGTTTTGATGTATATATTACGATGATAAATGTGTCATGCATGAGGCGGTGTGACCACATCCGTCTCGTGTTGAGTTACCTGCAAATCCTTTGTAAATGTTGAAACAAGTCAGCAGGTGAAAACTCTTATCAGAATGAATTTCAGCTTTACTCACCATGTCTCTCTTCTCTTATCTTTCTCTTAATCTGATGGTGTGATGTTCAATAGTGACAGATTTCTGTTGCTTAGATAAGGGACGAATGAAACTCAAAATCAGCACAGAATAGAAAACACAGATAGACCATCTCATACAAGGTAAGAAAAAAGTAAATTGATAATAAGGGTAGATAATAAGACCTTTCAAAAAAAAAAAAACGAGAAATAACGCCAATGATGGTAATAATCACACGTACTCTTAATTCTAAAGTATTTTTCTGCACTCACAGCTCCGATCACGGCAGGAGAGCGATCTGTGCTGGGAAATGTTCGGAGTTGTTTGCTGCTCACACAGAGCCAATACAAAAATTAAACAAATAGGAATGTATCAGAGTATTTACAATGTACTCTGCGGATCGAAGACATACCTGATAATTTATACCTGGAAGATATTGGAAGGCCAAGTCCCAAGTCTACACACTACCCTAACAAGTGAAAAATAAATCCAGTAAAAAATTGGAGGTGTCACAGGCAAAGACCCAAGACTCTTCAACATGCTCCAGTCCAAACCAGAAGTATTTCCCTTACGACTTCAAGAGGAAACTGGATCACTGCGCCATGTGCCAGATGAACCAGGATGTGGTGTGTGTGTGGACCACGAGGACTCGCAGGAACACCAACCTAGTAGAACAGGCAATAAACAAGGAAACAACAGACCAAAAGCCGGCTTGTTTGGGTTGCAATGCTCTCAAAACCGGTCATATATATTATGTTAATTTGTATCTGGCAGCTTATATAAAATTACAATAACTAAATTCTGATTTTCAATTGTCACCGTCAACAGTTCAACTACCTCATTTGTAGTGTAAAATAGCTCAATGCAAATGAGCGTCTCTTTGCCATACTTATCACACTTCCCTTGTGACCTGTTTCAATTGTTTCGATCTAAGTAGAATGTACTCAGGCATCCATAATCATGGTCAAAGTAATCTTTGATGTGTGTCTCTGTGAAAGCTGTAAACAATGCATTTGACTATGAGCAGTCCACTAGCAAATGATATATTTTTGTCACTTCTAAATTTGCAAAAATGAATGACGTTATATTTATTTTTTATGGCGAGAATGTTGTTGTCATTAATGTCTGGGGCTCTGATGAGGCAGTCACTGGCTTTGTTTGCGATCCAGCATGGTTTCTCTATAGAACAGAAGAGAAATGTAGGGGTTCTAGGTATAACCATACCAAAAGTGCCCAACAGTCTTGTTGACAAAGACATTAAACAACATAAGCCTTTTCGTTCATGAAAAACGTTATCAATTTATGATTTAGTAAAGCTCCCTTTTGAAGGAAACGTTGCAAAGGATTACGATATTTCATGTGACTTTGTCATCTACTTGTCTCTTCTACCCACAAGTCTTCTTATATAAATGCAAAAAAAAAAAAATAATAACCAGGATTACAAGAACTTTCCAAACTGAGATGCAAAGCCAATGGTGATCATCCTTTAGATTGGAAAACTGTTACACACAATTTAAGGCTAGCGAAACTGCAGATCGAGAGTGTAAGTACACAACTTTCGTGGTCCAAATCTATTCAGACGCTTAAACTCTTTAAAACGACTAAATCTTTATATAATAGTGCAGCCGCACACTGCTAGTGTTCCCGCACTGTAACTCAGTGTGTAGCGTACCTATACTGCTGGTGATCCCACCATGTAACTGTCATACAGTGTAGTGTAGCCCCACACTGTCATACAGTGTAGTGTAGCCCCACACTGTCATACAGTGTAGTGTAGCCCCACACTGTCATACAGTGTAGTGTAGCCCCACACTGTCATACAGTGTAGTGTAGCCCCACACTGTCATACAGTGTAGTGTAGCCCCACACTGTCATACAGTGTAGTGTAGCCCACACTGTCATACAGTGTAGTGTAGCGCCCCACTGTCATACAGTGTAGTGTAGCCCCACACTGTCATACAGTGTAGTGTAGCCCCACACTGTCATACAGTGTAGTGTAGCCCCCACTGTCATACAGTGTAGTGTAGCCCCACACTGTCATACAGTGTAGTGTAGCCCCACACTGTCATACAGTGTAGTGTAGCCCCACACTGTCATACAGTGTAGTGTAGCCCCACACAGTCATACAGTGTAGTGTAGCCCCACACAGTCATACAGTGTAGTGTAGCCCCACACAGTCATACAGTGTAGTGTAGCCCCACACTGTCATACAGTGTAGTGTAGCCCCCACTGTCATACAGTGTAGTGTAGCCCCCACTGTCATACAGTGTAGTGTAGCCCCACACTGTCATACAGTGTAGTGTATCCCCACACTGTCATACAGTGTAGTGTAGCCCCACACTGTCATACAGTGTAGTGTAGCCCCACACTGTCATACAGTGTAGTGTAGCCCCACACTGTCATACAGTGTAGTGTAGCCCCACACTGTCATACAGTGTAGTGTAGCCCCACACTGTCATACAGTGTAGTGTAGCCCCACACTATCATACAGTGTAGTGTAGCCCCACACTGTCATACAGTGTAGTGTAGCCCCACACTGTCATACAGTGTAGTGTAGCCCCACAGTCATACAGTGTAGTGTAGCCCCCACTGTCATACAGTGTAGTGTAGCCCCACACTGTCATACAGTGTAGTGTAGCCCCACTGTCATACAGTGTAGTGTAGTCCCACACTGTCATACAGTGCAAAGCTAGATTGTTTTATCTTAGTGTGTTGAATTTTCTTGCCAAGTCAATTTCCAGTGAGTTATCTTTTCTTTAGTGTTATTGTGCTATTATCCGTGTTACTCATGCAGAATAGTTAATAATTACTATCAGTTAAGCTATATTGTGCTATATACTTGTGTAAATTTCTGCTTTCAATTCGATTCTCGTTTAATTGCTCAGTCATGTCTCAAGTAAAGTTAAGTAGTAATGTGTTTGCTGCCAGTCGAGGAATTGAAGTTCTAGTAACCATGTGCGATAATACTGTGTGTATTGCCATTCAGCGCCATAATGATAATGAGTCAGTAAACAGCCCTCATAGTCCCTTAATGACTGAAAGACAGTCTCTAGCCTTTGAACAATGTGTTTGTTCTTCCAGCTTGTATCAGAGAATTGCCAGAGTGATGCGGAATGTGAAGTTCAGATTAGTTCTTGTAGAAAGTATGTGTTTCACTTATTAACGTAGCCGAGCGATCAAGGCACTAGTATTACTGTCACTCCTGTCTGGAATTCAGCCCCTACAATATCTTGCATGCAAGATAGCGTTCAGATGCCTAGGGTACCGGAGGTATCCCGGACCGCCTTGAGTACTGAGTCTATCCTTGCAATGTTGCTAGTTCAAGTAGTAGTTCCTCTCCAGGGGACGCTTTGTTGAAGAAAGACTATTTGAATGAGTTATAGCATCTCTCGCTGATGCAAAAGCAATTGCAGAAAGCCGTTTCTGTTGCTAGTGTACTCACTAGAGTGCCAGTTGTTGTCCCTCGTGTTCCAGATAGTGTTCCTTCCAGTTGACAGTAAGCCTTTGCAGAGTAAAGTGTCGTGTGTCGAGTAATTCTTACCTGCAGTAAGAGATAGTGAGAACCGTTCTCCTTTGCTCATACTTTGTGTCATTGAGCTAACTATTTCAACCGGGAAGGATCCATCCACTCCACCGAGCCTGTTTATTCCTCCAGTAGGAAAGTGATCATAAGTTGTGAGCTAAAGATAGAAAATTAGAAAATCCAGTTTAGAACCGAATTATTGACTGTGTGTTTTGTTATTAGAATTCCAGTATCTAGCAAGATTGTTGTGTGTTCAAGTTCTCTCTGAGTTCTGAGTTTTAACAGTATAACCCGTGTTAGCCGAGTTTATCTTTCCTGTTAAAACTTCTTCCCTGTAAATATTTATTCTTCCTCAGAAGCCGAAGAGTATATGAATATATATCGATTGATCGATCAAATTTGCAAATTGTAATTTATATGCAATCCGTTATATCTAGATCCATTAAATTTCTCTTATGTACCATTAACTCAAGAAGTGCGAGAGTAAGATTAATCTTGATCAGTTCAAAGTTATAATGTGTTTGCTATTGTATAGATTCATCCAGTACCACCTGTCTGTTCAGTCTATAGAGTTGTATAGTATGCCGAGACGTCATACGATAACATGGCCGAGCTGTCGTGTCAGTATCATATATACACTTGTGTAGTGTATCTTTCCTTTTATACAGCTGGTCCCTTTGCGTGTGACGTCACGGTACCCGCTGACGTCAGAGGCTCAGCGCATGTGCACAGCCTCTCATAGGCACTCTCGCTCACTAACGTTAGACCTACAGGCGAGACAGACGGGTGGCTGGACTCTCCTTCACTTACTGTAAATATACCGTAACCATCCAACAAGGAGTATCTTTGACCTCCTATATATCTCTCCCAAGACCCACGCGACATAGCCCCACACTGTCATACAGTGTAGTGTAGCCCCCCCTGTCATACAGTGTAGTGTAGCCCCCACTGTCATACAGTGTAGTGTAGCCCCACTGTCATACAGTGTAGTGTAGCCCCACACTGTCATACAGTGTAGTGTAGCCCCACACTGTCATAGTGTAGTGTAGCCCCCACTGTCATACAGTGTAGTGTAGCCCCCCACTGTCATACAGTGTAGTGTAGCCCCCACTGTCATACAGTGTAGTGTAGCCCCCACTGTCATACAGTGTAGTGTAGCCCCCACTACTTAAATTCTATATTTTAACTAATAATATAATAAATGGATCCTATACTCTAAGCTCCGTTACAATGTCACCCAGCATAACTTAATACAACTTATCTTAAAGTAAACTGACTTAATTTGACTAACACAACCCAACCTGGTCGCCGCTGGATAGAATCCCAGCAGAACCCCAGCATCTTGCGACACCCCTTCCCCCCAGCAGTCTGAATCGCCGATGGCTAGGATACTAGCATCCTGTTACACCCCAGATCTCTGGGTCGCTGCTGCCTGGGATCCCACCAGAAACCAGGCATCCTGGCCTAGGCCTCGTCCCTGAGCCTAGCACTCACCTGTAATTACCAACACACTGCATCACAACAGGTGGCGGGCGGGAAGTAGAGGAAGCCGGCAAGGAAGGTAAAGTAGGAGACATGGAGGGCAAGAGAGAGAGACTGGGAGGTGAGAAAATGGAAAGAGTTATTTTTTCGCATTTACCAAAATTGGATATATCAGCAGTGTGCTGCTGAGGAACAACATCGATGTTTACCTGTCATATTCCATCACACATAATGGGCCACATACACAGCGTTGAAATCTGTCAGCTTGAGCTGCGAGAATTACTTAGGATAATGAATAGATCGTCAATTAACGGTTCATCAGCTACGGCAGTTCCAAAGCTTTCGTTCCAGTAAGACCTGGAGTTACCATTCCTCAGGAATCACCATCTCTGAGGACGGTCTAATCCACACACTGGAGATATGGATTTCTAGTGAAGATATTTTCACCACAGAACGAGGCAACAAAAAAATATATATAACAGAGCATAAAAAGAGGAAGGATAGGGGATGGGGGTCTACCTACCTGGAGGGTATTCCAGGGATCAATGCCCCCGCGGCCTGGTCCATGACCAGGCCTCCTGGTGGATCAGGGCCTGATCAACGAGCCTGTTACTGCTGGCCGCACGTAGTCCAACGCACGAACCACAGCCCGGCTGATCCAGAACTGACTTTAGGTATCTATCCAGCTCCCTCTTGAAGACAACCAGAGGTCTATTTGTAATTCCCCTTATGGTTGGTGGGAGGCTGTTCAACAGTGGAGAGAAATTTGTACAAAGAACGCAGATTTATTGTTGCAATAGCAACACCAACTTGCACTAGCCTGACGACAACCAGCCTGAGCATCATGAAACACTACTTATGGAAGACAGACTGAGTGGAGGGGGGAAAAGGAGGTGGAGGTTGTGATGTGGTGGGGTGGGGAAATAAGCGGGAGAGGGAGTGAAACAGATAAAAATAGGGGGTGGAATGAAGAAAATGGGATTGTGCACAGATTTGGGGAGAGTGATGGGGCTAGCTGGACGATAAGAGGATAAAGGTAATGGTGGGGGATGGGGATGCAGGAGTATGCAACTACCTTATTCAGTATGACAGATAACAGGAAAGCTACAAAAACAGTTTCCTCTGTCAGATTCCATTACAAAAAATGGGTTTCTTACATCTAGTCATGAAATCGGTCAGACTGACCTGGGAGACATCAGTAAGACGATGAGAATATCGTCAAACACTGTGGGTTCAGCAGCGACGGCAACTTCAAAGGTTGCCTTCCAGTAGAGCTGGAGTTACACTCACTTGGGAATTACCATCTCTCTCAGGATGGCCTCTCCCCCACATAGAGGAAATCGAATTTACGATTATATCTTCATAAAAAAACTGAAAAAGACATACCATTATAGGGACTGTGTAAGATAAAATGGATGAGGGAGTAGGGGAAAAGGGGGATCAGATTGAAGAGGGGGAGAAAAGGACAGAAGAGGAGAAGGAAGGAGAGAAATAGGAAAAAAAGAGGAGAGGAAGGAAAAATGTACGATGAGGATAGTAGTATATGGGGAAAAGTTGGGAGAGAGAGAGAGAGAGAGAGAGAGAGAGAGAGAGAGAGAGAGAGAGAGAGAGAAATTGGCTGCCACCATCGTCTTGGTATATTGATCTCTTCATCTCTTGCCACATCCATTTCTCTATTGTCCGTGGGTCTGTGACACCCTCTCAAACGTTTGTACGTGTTACCCATGTGTGGCGGGCTGAGCCACGGTCTGGACGTGTCTTTGTATACCTGCATGACTCAGCCATGGTTGTTTCTTTATTCGGGTGGATAATTCAGACAAGGGCTGTCCGTACCCTTGTACGGCCAAGACGACTCAGCTCCGGTTGTACGTGTCTTTATATACCTGTATAATTCAGTCTGGGAAAGTGTATGTTTCAATGGCTCAACCATGAGCTGTACTTGCCCTTGCATACGTCTTATTGGCCGAGCCACGGGCTGTACGGCTGTGGTAGTAGCAATGATGTTTTCCAAGCTTGTCTAACACGTCAACACCACGAAATATTGGTGTGGAGGATACCATCAACCTGTTTGCTAACCTCTGGCCCCATCCCTTGGGCATGGCCTACTTCCACTAGGGATTCCGACCCAGGGTGCTGCACCTCATATGATTCCTATTCATATGATTCCTATTCGTGGTTCAAATTTATCAAGACTACTGTAGCGAACACCATTTAGGTTGAGGGACTGATTACTGTCTCCAGTTTCAAATAACTTTTGTGCTGAACTAATAAACATACTGGTTGGCAAAGCGTTCAGAATAAAGATACCCAGATGTTGTACTTGTGCTTTATTTATCAAATTTATAAACTTCTCGGTACCAATATTACTAACACAAGTTTTAATGTTACTGCTAGGTTCAAATAAGGTTCCTGTGGATAACTTGGAGCAAGTTAAGGAGGCATTACAAATCACAACCTTGCCTTGGACTGCTTAATTAACCATTTTGAACATTAAAGATTTTTTTTTTTAGTAAATGGCTTTACTCACAATATTATGGAACACTATGATGGGTAACTGCCCACCAACAGTCTTCAGCAATTTCTATATTGAGTTTTTCGACCCTAAATTCAGTGTGTTTCATCAATTAAGTTCACATTGGTAAATTTAAAGTAGAAACAGAATGGCTCACTGCTGTTTCTGGATGCTTATTTAAATTGGTGAGGGGAGAGTGAGTGTGTACATGTACACTATTACTGAGATGATTCAAAGAGGGTAAAACATTCAGTGTTATCGTTAATAATTCTGAATGCTTTGCACATCCCGATTATGAAGAAAGAGAGAGAAAATTTGTAGATTGGTGCTAAACTGCAGTATCCTAACTCTGTTACTGATTGTTCACATAAACATGCAAAAAAAAAAAAAAAAACTTGTTTCAATCCAGGCACTTGTATTGTTCATTCTTTATGTAACTGGTTAGTTCTGCTGTACCCAGCAGACTTTTCTTATGTAACCCAAGGTCTTAAAACATTAAAAGTCAATTTACTGTTAAAGAATGTGAGCACTGTTAAATCAATGCTATGTAAAAGATGCACCCCCATGTTTCCTTACAAGGTGTTTCCTTTGCTGGAATTGTCACTCATTATTTGGGTTAAACGAGCAGGAATTTGGTGATTAGAAATGCACAGCTAAATAAAAAAAATGTTCATGTTTCTAATGCAATATGCTAACTTTTAAGCACTGTCTCACTTCATATCGACTACCATTCAGCAAAAGCTCGAGCGTTCACTAATACTTTTACAAACATATCATCTTATCCTATTTATTTAAGCTAATGTAACATAAGATGCTAAACCTTCATCCTGGATATTTTTAGCTTGACGTATTCTTGACTTGACAAACTGAAAATAGTGTTATTTGAAACAAGAGCGTGAATACGTCTGCATTAGTGGTGCCAAGGCATTATACTGCTCTCATTATACGCGTCTAAAAGTATATGTATTGCTTTGTCTGATGGAAAACAATAGTTAGCTTCTTGTATATTAGACACATGTATTTTTCATTGGCGAGTTGCATACATTCCTTCTTTTATCTAATACCAGTCATTATGAATGGCAGTTATAAATCTTACATAGAAGGTTCACATAAGATTTACAACATTTTTCTTGGTATGTTACATAAACTACATGTTAAATTTTTGCTAAAATTTATAACACTCATGAAATATAATATACTATAATACATTAATATACATTAATATACTATAATACCAGTGGTGGTTGACGGGGAGGGCAATGGAAGACCTCGGTCTGACCAAATTTTCCAGTGGCGGGTCATCGTATGACTAAAACCAACGTCAAGAAAAAACTGTCCTGTTTCCTGATGAATTTTAACCTAATCTAAACTAATATGTTGTATTTAATTCTTAATTTTATTATGGTAAATTAATTTGCTTTAGTTGGAGGAAATTCCAAGTCACTGATTTACCTGATCAGTGACATCACAGGTAAATCACCTGATATCTGAAATCACAGGTACATTACCCGATATCTCGTTCTTCTGTTGCGTATGTATATATATATATATATATATATATATATATATATATATATATATATATATATATACGGTATATGGTAAGCAGATTGCTTGGGACTACACCTGTGCTGCCACAATGGCAGACAACCTGCTTGCAATACTCCGTAGCCGAAGGGGATGGAGCTGCCAGCTACAGGGAGACCCAGAAGACTCGCAAATATGAAGACCTTCCCCCTTGCTATAACTTCATCCCAATAGGGTCGGAAACCCATGGAGCATGGGGCAAGTGTGTTCTAAAGTTTCTCAAGGAGCTGGGTGAAAAACTCATCATAGAAACCAAGGACCACAGGGCGACCAGCTTCCTCTTTCAGAGACTCAGTGTTGCGATCCAGAGGGGAAATGCCTGCAGCATTCTGGGCACGCGGCCCACTGCCGGGGAGCTAGACGAAGTATTTGACATGTAGCTCTGAGTTGTTATCTATGTTGTTTTACTCCCTATTGTATTCTTGTCATTTGTCTTGAAATAAATTTTATACATATTCAAAAGATGGGGTGGTAGGGGAAGTGGAATATTCAAATGGCTTCAGAAAGAAATCTAAATATTCTTCCTTGAAGCCTTTTTATCCACTTCTCCGAGGCTATGGGACCCACAATTTACACCAGAGGTGGACCCCATCCTATTATATACATATATATATATATATATAAAACTTTAAATGTATAGTACTTACAGCGTAGAGAAAGTGTGCTAAGAATTATGTCTGTTTTTTTTATTAAGGCAGTTAAACTTCATACATTTTGCATGTGAGGCCACGCAACATGGTTGATCAATTAGCGAGCTAACGACCCAATTACAGGGATGAGTCACGCAGTTGGCTCCAGAGGATGTCTGTATGTGGTTGCTGTCGAAACAATGACCATCATTTTCGAGTGTAATTGCCAGAGTGCAATGACCGAAATTATTCTGCCTATGTCGATCTCTGGCTCCTGGGCCCGCCTCTTTGCTGATGTGATTTAAGTCTGTCGAACCTAATCTGAAACTTTACATGTCCTCCAACTTAAGCGATTACCAACGATCCTCTGTCCATTTTTCTGTTTATTCATAAATATAATTACTTTTTTTGTCATTTTTCCAGATCGGGCAGAAATCGAAGCATTGTAAAGTGTGAAAAAAAGGTTTTATTTAGGGGACAGGTTTTGTGTTTAGTGAAGCTCTATTATAGTCATCTTTGTTCCACTTCTGTTGTACCAATACAGTGTACAAGTTGTTCATCTGGGTATTTTATTCCCGTCTGTGTGCACTCCCATGTCAGTGTATCCATGTCCGCCGTGTCAGTATATCACGAACATGTCCACTCACGCTCCAGTCCTCTAATGTTAATGGTCGGGTTCGCAGAGTTAATCTCTGAACTTCTGCCTCACAGCTCTTGTGTCAGTCTGGTGGCGAACATCTGAACTCTAACTTTTGTGCTTGACTTGATTTTACATTTTATACGGTGTATGTCACACACCCATACAGGCATACCGACAAGCAAAACAAATGCTACGAGTATAACAAGCAGGGCCCTCTTGTTATGCTAGCACATTGGTTGAACCCAGCCAATCACAAGGAAGCGTGCCAAAGTTGTGAAGCGATGCTGAAGGCTCGTGGAGTAACACTGGTAGACTAACCTCCAAGTCTGGTCGCAAATTCCATTTCTGTACATAATCTTTTGTAAATATTGTACATATACTTGCATGCTGTGTTGGTCAAGGAAATATATAAGTATTTACTCACTGCTGTCTTTTGCTCGTTCCTACCTTGATTAACGTGCTACAACCAGGTGTGCAGGCCACAAGACTACGCCTGTGTTCGTAATGTGGCGCAGAGCGTTTATAATTATTCTTTGTTCACGCTCCTAAAAAAATATTTTTTGCTTACCTTGCTTTTAACGCTGACGTTAATGAATGAAAGACATTGATGTATAGCAGCCTATTACCCTGGTAACCTTTAACTCTATGTATAGCGTTACAAATTCATTAACTTGATAAAAAGCTCTGCAATAAAAATATGCTTTGCGATGGTTTCTAATTTCTTATCAACAATTATCCAGTAGGTATAATTATGGACAGGCGCCAGATGGTTAAAACGGACGGGCTGAGCTCCAACCAGTCTTTCTTTTGTATTTATTAACACTAGTAAGCTCCGCCCACCTATGATGCCATCTCCAACTGCATTACCTCGCAAGTCTCCAGTATACAAGTCTCCAGCCTCGCGGAGGGACTGAACATCTCAAATTGCCTCATCTTCCACCGTTCATTCAATGTATTGAATTATTGATAAGAGCCACTTACTAGCGAAACGTCTCCGGCATAAAGATACCCGAGTGCTGCACCTGTGTCATATTCCTCTACCAGTCGGTTTTGTATACCTTTAATATAATACTAGAGGGAGCTGGTGAGGGGTGACCAGTGTCAAGAGGAATAAATAGGTCAGGAAGGTAAAGATCACTAAGAACTTTGATGCGTAGGAAACTGAATAAGACCTTGTAACAGAAGGCCAGGAATTTACCGTGTGAATCCTTAATTCACAATTTATTTTGGTATTTATATCCTCCCTAATTACAGTTAGTCTGTGTTTTATATAATAAATTCTGTGAAAGTGAAATTCCATCTATGTATTAAGTATGAGTGATAGGATTATCTCTTGTTAACTATACGCTTTGGGGGTATTGATAATTATTTATTATATTCGTATTGGCTTCCCAATACGAATATAATAAAAAGTGACAGGATTATTATTTGTTAAGGATATGTCCTCGTAGCGAATTTGAAGTGTTTAGTAACGTGCTATGTTGTATAAGGTTCCAGCATTCCTGATCCCTTTGTATCCACTTCTCTTACTTATTAATAAATTATCATATCAGTGAAAGAGGTGGCAGGTAAAAACTGGTAGAAAGGCTGATAATTCACTTCCTAGAGGTGGTAAATCAGTTTAGCCTCAACCAGGAGAAAGACTGATGGTAATTTAAAATAAAGAATATTACTCCATTACCGATATGACTTGAGCGGTATGCCTTTGTATGTAGCCGGTGACGTTACTGTGCTCCTGAGGACAGGTTAGGTTTACTATCCATTCCAATGTGGGTTTTTTCTTGCCCTCCTCTGTTTGGTGTCTCACAGAGCAGATGTCCTCCATCAGTTCTCACCTCCCCTGAGAGCACTTTATCTCGGCAACACAATCGTACGCACAGATTTGTTAAGTTATACAATGAAGTAAAGAAAGATCCTAAACTTCACCTTATGAAACAAAGCAAATGCGATAGTAATTATGGACAAGGTAGATTACAGTGGAAAAATGAACATGTTATTAGAAAGCAAGGGTACTTACGTGCCCCTTAATAACCCTACTCTCTCGTGAAAGACGTAGAATGAAGCAAGATATGAAGCGTACTTGACAGAAACACTAGCAATAAGTAGAAATTTTTATTAAGACAAAAGTTTCTCCTGCACATGAGGCTTTTCCCAGTCTGATAAAATAAACTTTTTTTTCAAGTCTGATTATATTTTTTTCAAGTTTGATGGATTATTCTTAAAAAAAATCCTGCTGCGCAGGCGCAAACAGCATCAACGAAACAAATATTCTGGCAAGCCAAATATTATTTTACAAAGACACATGAACGAAAATACACGAGTAGATATACACGAGTGTCCATACACGAGTCTCCAGAAAATTAGCACTTAACGCCCTCTGCAGCGCAATGGTAAGAGCTGAAGATCGAAGGATTGACATTCTATTGAATACATAGAATTATATACACGAATAAACATACATGTATGTATGCGTGAATAAACGTGGGTAATAATGGGTAAAAAAATACTCACTGATATTTGTGTACGAATATTTTGTACATTTACGAAGCAGACGAAATTATAAACCTGGCAAAATTGTATTAATTTTAAATGGGCCAACGCATCAACACGGGGTGATGGACCAACACGGGGTGATGCACCAACACTGGGTAATGCACCAACACTGGGTAATGCACCAACACTGGGTAATGAAAACAGTATCATAATAAATACTTTATTATTTACTGATAGACTAGATGTGTTTTGGTAAGTGCATATGCAAATCAGACATTTTTTTCTGCAACGGAACATGTATTTTGGAATTTTTTCAATCCAAAGGATTGAAAAGCTTCGTATAATAAATGTAAGCGTTTCCATAATGAGTGCTCTAGAGCTCCTTTCGTCTTATTTACATACTTACTTGTTGGCATTTGACACTATCTTTAAGAGTGGTAGGTGCTATCTGAGGTATGTATCCTCTATTTCATAGCTCTAGTCCCCTGTACCTCAACACATGCAAGAGGGCCAGTAGTTGTACTTTAAGACCATCGAGACCTACGACATACACAGGAACTATAACCCAACACCCCCACGAGGCCTAGGAGTTGAAAGCCAACCATGAAACTTTAGATTAATCAGATGAAGCATTGTGAAACCCACTTCAATCTTTCAAAAGTATCTAAGTCCCAGGAGCTATAGCTCAACACTCAAAAAGGCTCAGGCGCTTGAAAAAATTGGAGGAAGAACCTAATAAGTTAAAATAGGCCCAGGAGCTGTGACTTAACACGCTAAAGACTCATAGGAACTGAAACTCAACTATATTACAAACTTAAGATTTGAGACCAATCATACTTAAACCACTCATCGAAGCTAGGCAAAATATTTCCATAGAGTTTTACATATAGATGATTCGCAACTAGTATGGACAGAGGTGGAGACAAGAACGGTTGGTTGGAAGAGAGAAGTGGAGACAAAAACGGTTGGTTGGAAGAGAGAAATGGAGACAAGAACGGTTGGTTGGAAGAAAGAAATGGAGACAAGAACGGTTGGTTGGAAGAGAGAAGTGGAGACAAGAATGGCTTCATGAAGAACAAAAGTCACAATACCGTGGCTTAGACAATTCACAATTTATGAAGAAAGGTTTTCTGGGGAGGAATTAACGTGGCTGCCACACCGCAGAAACCAATAGACTGATACTTACGAACCCAGGTCAGGGATTTACTAGAGATCCGCATTCTAACAATTTATATATAAACTCTTGAACTAAGCTTAAGTCTCTTAACTTGTACAGTGTAAAGACAAAAATTAACATATCGTGAAAGGCTAAAGAGAACTGCGTAAAAAATCGTGTGGTCGAGACAAAGCAAGATGACAATCCATTTAAAATTTTAACTTTTTTTGTATTGTAAAAATATTTAAGTTTGAAATTTATTTTTAAAAAAATATCAAGAGAAAAGTTATGAACATTTTATGCAGGATTTTATAGATGAAGGAAATTATTTCAAGAATGAATAATAATTGATAATTGTATGAGGGTAACAGTATAAGAATTTTGTAGAGATTATTTTGAAGAGTTTGTGAGATATCTTGCAAAAATGAGCCACGCCTGGGTTGCGCCAGACCTGTTTATGCCAACCCAGCATTATTTTTTTTTTCAAAAGAGGATTCAGTGCTGAAAACGGCGCTTCGCCGCCGGATACGAGATCACATAAACGGAATTTCTAACGGCTTTGAAAAAAAAAAACCCAGCTGGAATGTGAAAACGAGTTCAGATGGACAAATTTCCAGGGGGTGGATGGGAAGAAGTGAACTCTGTAAAGTGGAATACAGATGCGTTTACAGGGATTTTGTAATGGCATTTGAGAAATGTGACAAGGGAGGGATAGCCCATGAAATGAAAAATCAGTATTTATAAGGAAAAAAATAGGAAAATGGATATTCAAGAGTTCTAAAAAAAACAAGAGTGCTTATTAGCACTCTTCAAACCTTGCTGAAGCAAGGTTAGAAGCTCAGTACTCCAAGGCACAGGCCTGACATCTTTCCTGTTTATCAGCAGAGATAAAAACATCAGCCACAGCTTTTTATCATCCCTTATAGACGATGCTAAATTATGCATGAAAGTTGCCTTAGTAAATAACAGAAAAATTACAAATAACAAGAAGTTTCTAATGGGCGATGAAGAAATAACACAAGGTTAACGAGTGACAAATTACAATTGTTTACATATGGAATAGATGAAGAACTGTTTACATATAGAATAGATGAACTGTTTACATATAGAATAAAAGAAGAACTGTTTACATATAGAATAGATGAAGAACTGTTTACATATAGAATAGATGAAGAACTGTTTACATATAGAATAGATGAAGAACTGTTTACATATAGAATAGATGAAGAACTGTTTACATATAGAATAGATGAAGAACTGTTTACATATGGAATAGATGAAGAACTGTTTACATATAGAATAGATGAAGAAATGTTTACATATAGAATAAAAGAAGAACTGTTTACATATAGAATAGATGAAGAACTGTTTACATATAGAATAGATGAAGAACTGTTTACATATAGAATAGATGAAGAACTGTTTACATATGGAATAAATGAAGTGAACACAGAATGAAAGGAACACATAAAAGACTTGGGAATAATACCAGATGACTTAGAGTTCAGAGAACACAATAAGGCGAAAATGACAAAGTGGATAATGAGAACCATTATAACAAGAGAAGTCACACCAATAATGATACTATTTATATCACTAGTGGTTTCACGTATCGATCATTGCTCTGTTCTCACATCTTTCAAGGTAGGAAAAATGTACAGAAGTCGCTCATATCCTGCAGTCAATAAAATATCTAAATTACTGGGAACGCCTTAAACTAGTTCAAACGTTTTCTTCGAAACAGGGAGGAGACACCTTATACTATATGCATGGGAGATACAAGAAGGCCAGGTCCCCAGTCTGATCACCGTCATAACTTACTGAAGCAGGAGATATGGAAATGCAGGGAAGTGTAAAAAAATAAAAAGAAAAAAACTGGAGCGCCGTAGACACAAAGAGATCATTAGTGTCAACATTCGTGGTCCAAGACTGCCAACTGCTACCAGCAGATATCAGAAATATTGCCGGAACATGGGTAGAAATTTTCGAGGGGAACCTCTGGTCACTACTTCCGCGAAGTACTCGACCAGAGGTGCAAGTTCTTTGATAAGAAGAGCCACATATAATACGTTTCATACATTTTTGAATGTTCAAAAGCCACAGAAAATATTATTTTAAAACGGTATTTATAAATAAAAAATACAACTATAAAGTAGTCCTCACCAAAGCAGACTATGTTTAATCTCTGCTCGTTGAAGACTTTGACGGAGTCTTCATTTTTTTGCAATTAATAGTTTAAAACCTGGCTGGTAGGATGTCAAAGGTGTTCTAAGAAGCTCAGTGAGGTGACTTAAGTGAATATAGCGCGATGTTTTCACTTGATCAATCTCATTACAGAGAAGAGATATTCACAGCAGTAGTGGGAAGCCACTTTTCTGAAGGCTAGGATACTTTACTTCTGGAATTTGTTTCCAAAAGTCAGTTAGAGATCAGCTTTTATGTACTAGCTTTAAACCCCATCCTTCCTGCGGCTTAATAAGCTCTGTCTGTACTGAAGCAACATCCCAGGCAAAAGGTGCAACAACGGGACATGCATCGTTGATGACGTCATTCACTAAAGGATTCACAACAAATTCAGACCATTGCTTTAACTTTTTTTAGTTTCTCAAATTTCTCAAAATCATTATAAAGCGTTTCCAAGTTTCCTTCGTATTGTTTCAATTTACTGTCTTTAATTTCAACATCAGGAAAAAACAGTTATTCTTATTTTAAAGTTGGGGAAAGTGATCAAATTTCTTTGTTATGTAATAACTTTGTTCCTTCCTTGAAGTGCCAGATTTAAATACTGGAAGTGTTGCATCACATCTGTCAAGAACATCAGATCTTGTACCCACTCGTGATCTAGATGTGGATATTTCTTTTTATTTTCTTTCATGAAAACAATAATTGGTTAAAAAAAAAACACCAACAAACTTATTCAAAAGACTGGTAGTTGACAGTCATCTTACAATACAGTAGAATGGAAGGTCACTTGGCCTTTTCTTCAAGCTTCAGCTCCTCAATAAAATTTCTAAATTCACGGTGTGTTTTTGCACTTGTCCGAATGAAATTCACAATTTCTAAAACGCAATTTATGACATTGTTGAATTTGAAATGTTTGCTTACTAAATGCTCAAGATGGATGATACAATGGATAAAGAAACATTCTGGACAGTTGAGATGTGTTAAATGCCCAACTAGGCCAGTATTTTGACCTACCGTAGCCGGTGCTCCGTCTGCTGTAATGTTAACAAGTTTATGCAATGGTAGTTGAGCATTTAATAAAGCTTTAAGTGCATTTTTAATGTCAATGCCTTTTATGGCTTCCTTTAAGCTTATGAGGTCTAAGAATATTATCATGTATCTCTCTCTTCCTTTCCTCCCTATCTTCTCTGCATCCCTAATACTCCCCTTACCTCTTATTTCCACTCTCCCTTCCCTCTTCTCCTTCCCTATTTCTTCCTCTGTTCCCTCCCTCTTCTCCCATCACTCGCTCCCTCCTCCCTTTCCTCCTCTCCTTCCCTTCCTCTTTTTCCATCACTCGCTCCCTCCCCCCAGCGGCCACATCAGCGGTCAACGACAAGTAGTTTATCTAGACAATTATCCCCAGAAAGCGACCACACGAGACCACTACAAACCTTTCTTTTATGCTGGCAAAATGTGTGGGCTGACCCCTGGCTCTTGCTCACCCTGCCAGACGGAGAGTGGAGGAAGGGTGATGGTAGTGGAGGGTGATGGTAGTGATAGTGGAGGGTGATAATGATGTTAGTGGAGGGTGATAATGATGTTAGTGGAGGGTGATAATGATGGTAGTGGAGGGTGATAATGATGGTAGTGGAGGGTGATAATGATGGTAGTGGAGGGTGATAATGATGGTAGTGGTGGGTAAGAGTGATAATAGTAGTAGTAGTAGTAGTAGTAGCGGAAGGTGATAGTGGAGGGAGGGTGATGGTAGCAGTAGTGCAGGGTGATGGTAGTGGCAGTGGAGGGTGATAGTGATGGTAGAGAAGTGAGGGTAAAAGTAGTAAAGGGCTGGTGATGGGCAGTGGTAGTGAAGGGTGATGGGCATTGGTAGTGGAGTGTGCTTTGCAGTGGTAGTGAAGGGTGATGGGCAGTAGTAGTGAAGGGATGGTAATGGACAGTGGTACTGGAGATAGGGTGTTGGGCAGTGAAAGAGAAAGGAGAGTGATGGGCATTCGTAGTTAAAGGAGTATATACATACACGTAATTGCTCACACACAGGCAAGCACACACGAACGCGCGCGCGCACACACACACACATACACACACACACACACACACACACAGGCAGGCAGCACGGCAGTAAAATATTTATTGAAGGATGAAGTGGGTTGTTTTCAAATGGTAATGGTGGTAGCGTACTCTCCTTGTTTATGAGACCCACTTTCTTGAGTAAGATCTCGAGGTCGACCTAGTAAAACCTCGTGTAAGACGTGAGTACGACCTCCTTACGCACAATCTCAATTCTAACATCGATTATCAACTTCGACTATAACTCCTGTGACATCGAGTGATAGCTCCATATGAATGACTTCAAGAGAGTGTGATTTCAAGTGTGAGCTCCTGGAGTGTACTTGGAGTGTGAGCTCCTCAAGTATGACCTAAACTAAAACACTCTTGACCTCAAATGTTTCTACTTGCGCATCACCTAGTCGATTTTGGAGGGCGACCTTCGAGTCAAACTTCAAAATCTGTTTCCAGACCGGCTCATACCAGTCTGAAAGCTACCAGGTTTTAAAGGCTTTATTTCATACGTTCTAGGTTTATGCATGCAGGCTGTTATACCAGGAGAAGCGGCTAAATTAAAACCTATCGACTACACGATGGGACTCTTGACTGGTCACCACCAGTCAAGAATACAATAATCCATAAACAGCAATGAAAGCAAACTCAGCTTATATACAATGAGAGATACAACGCTTGGTGTATATACTACACTGAAAGAGACATGCAACGCTCTGTGTATATCAGTGCGAATTCTCTTCTCATATATCAAACCTGAAAGTTAGGATTCCCTCTAATTTCGATATCCTTCCTCCAGGTCTAATTTCTAAGAGTATGGAATAATCATAGCTTCCAATTTTTTTCTCCTTAAGATTTAATCTCTAAACCAATGTCCTAGATCCAATTTACAGATCTTTCCCTCAGATCTGACTTCTAAGCTTATGACCAACCTGGAGAGTGTTCCGAGGGGTCAACGCCCCCGCTGCCCGCTCCCAGACTAGACCTCCTAGTTAGATTAAAGATGATCAAAGTGTAAGGAGAAAACAATGTGTAGAAGAGGTGGGCAGGAGGGAAGTGGGCATGAGGGAAGTGGGCATGAGGGAAGAAGTGGGTTAAAGGGAAATGCGCAAGAGAGAGGGAGATGTTACCTTTATGCATAATCGCTTCAGGAGATCAGTGCCACAACAGCCTGATCCATCAAGTTGTTGGTGTCCGCCACCCGCAGCCCATCGTATGCAGATGGGTAGGGATGGTGGGCAAGGAAACGAGGACATGGGGGATGACGAGGGCAAGTAGAGGTGGTAGTAAAGGAGAGAGAAGGGAAAGAGAAGGGAAAAGGGATGGGAAACAGAACAGGCAAGGGGTGGAGTTTTTCCATCATAAAATGTTGAGGTTATTTTCCGATAATTTGCAAATTCGTGCATATGGAAAGTATTGGCTCATGCAGCTCCTCGTTAACCCGCTACGATCAATGGACGACGCGATTTTACGGCTCTTCTAGCCTTGGTTTCCTCGGGATGGGAAGCGGGCTCCTAGCCATGGCTGCAGGGGAGGGAGTAAAGAGGGCTCCTAGCCATGGCTGCAGGGGAGGGAGTAAAGTGGGCTCCTAGCCATGGCTGCAGGGGAGGGAGTAAAGAGGGCTCCTAGCCATGGCTGCAGGGGAGGGAGTAAAGAGGGCTCCTAGCCTCGGCCATGCGAATTTTTTTTTTTTTTAGATTTTTGCCTCCGAAGCGGCTAGTTTATTGTGCACCCCTATATCCACCCTGTGGAGGGTTACGCAACAGGGAAGAAAGAGAGGCTCCTAGCCCTGGCTCTCCGGAATAGGAAGGCTGGAAATTCTGATCTCTAGCTACTGCATCAAGAGCATTCTTCCCCCCACCCACCTCCTCTCTTTAAATGTGAGGCTAACTCGGGACTTTTTGTAATTTTTATGCATAGCACAGAAATTATTATTTTTTCTATATTACCTATGTCCATTCTTTAGCATGATGACTAAAACTGCTCATAATAATCCGAAGTGTTAAGAGCAAATGTAAAGTATATTATTGCTGAATACTTCTAGTAACAGAATATCACTAGTATTCATATTACTAACGCTTCTAGTTAAAGAGTATCGCTAGCATTCCATTGCTAACGCTTCTACTTACGAAATATAACTACTATCCCTTTTACAAAGCCTTGTAATTACCGAATCACACACACCACTGACCCTGCAGCGTACAACAACACACTTGCGTCTTGGCTTCAGCCATTTAGTAAACATTATTCCCTCGTACATTTTACAGCCGAACTTACCGATATCAAAATCAGGGAGGCGATATCTGGCTCCACTGCAGGGAAATCCAGAGGAGGATATCGGTGTGAACGGGAAGGAGATGCCTCTTGCAAATGAATTGGAGGTGGTTGCACGCTGGAGGGCGTGATGAGTGAAAGAGATGACTATCCACTCGAGAATGGAAGGGGGAATGAGAAGCAATGACTTGGTGAATGAGGAGCATACGGGAAGCCTTGCTTTTCATTCAGGTTCCCAAGTGCTTCAGGTCTCAACTGAGTCTGATATGGTGGTCTTTAAATATTTTTCTGATACAAAAAAAAAAAAACAGCAGAGGAAAAAGTAAAAAGAAAAGAACTACAACTGTAGGAAAAAATATATGAACATAAATAAGTCTTATATTATGTATGTGTGTGGGGGGAAGAGCGCGATAAACCCACAGTAAACAACCACTGTGAAAATAATAGTGAACTTCCGAGAGCTTCCGTGATATATACAGCAGACATGTGTGAGCGTGTTACATAGGAGTGGAGACGAGCTGTTGGAATGTGAGCAGGGTAAGATTTTGTAACGGGATTCAGGGAAACCGGTTAGCCGGACTTGAGTCCTGGAGGTGGGAAGTACAGTGCCTGCACTCTAAAGGAAGGGTTTGGGATATATGCTGTTTAGAATGACATCTAAACTGGCAAGACAGTGATACTGTGAATGATGGTGAAAGTGTTTCTTTTTCTGGGCGATCTTAATGGAGAACAAAATCACATGGGAATTGAAATTTATAGCTCAAGATCTTTCGCACTCTCGTGCGTCGTCAGGCGCTATTTAATGTTGCAAGTCTAGCAACAGATAAAGGAAAAATTCTCTCAAAGGCCCACGCTGACCTTGCCTTTGAGAGAATTTTTCCCTTTTATCTGCTGCAAGACTTGCAACACTGCATAATTCCTTACGGCGCACGAGTGCTAAAGATGTTGAACTAAAGATTTCCATTCCCATGTGGCTTGTTCTGAGTGTGTGTGTGTATATGTATATATATATATATATATATATATATATATATATATATATATATATATATATATATATATATATATATATATATATATATATATATATATGTGTGTGTGTGTATGTCGTGCCGAATAGGTAAAACTGGTCAATTAGCAAGAACTCGTTTAAAATTAAGTCGTTTCTAAAATTTTCTCTTATACGTTTAAATATATATATATTTTTTCATTTATGTTAATGTAAAAAATAATAATTTTGTACCAAAAGAACCTTAGAAAACTTATCTAACCTTATTATAACAAGCGCAATTTAATTTAGCCTAATCCAACTAAATATATTTTATATAAGTTTACAATAATTTAATAATAAACAATGAAATATATTTTTTTTCGTTAGGTTCAAAATTATTTTTACGAAATAATTGCATACACAAATTTTCGCTTGCCTTATTCGGCAAGATGAGCGTTGCTATTTAAGCCAAAATAGCAAGTTTCACCTATTCGGCACGACATATATATATATATATATATACATACATACACACACACACATACATACACTATAAAAAAACGTTTTGCTGTTAAAGGAAACAAATGGCATAAGAAATGTATATGAACAAAAAAATCAGTACAAAGACAAACAAAAAAGCGTCTATTATGGGTCCACACCAACTGTTGTTGTATCTTATCTGAGTAATATACAACAGTCTTAACATAGTCCCCCTCCCCCTCACCTCAGTTACACAAGGAACACCACTTGCACTTGTAGAAAGTAGTAGTAGACATTTGTTAGAAATGTAATTTTCTTCTTTTTTTTTTATATTTTTTGCCATATTTGGTACTTTTGTGTTTGTTTTCTGCTGCTGCTTTATCATCATTCATCACGGGAAAATCCCCTGACACTGATCTTTGTCTGAAGATGACTCGTCCAACGGTGTTTTTAACCCTGTGGCGGAAGCAACCATTGCTGTGGTACCAGTGGTGGTGGTTACTAACACACCTGCTGCTGGTGTGCTGTGGTGGTGGTTACTAGCACAGCTGCTGGTGTGCTGTGGTGGTGGTTACTAGCACAGCTGCTGGTGTGCTGTGGTGGTGGTTACTAGCACAGCTGCTGGTGTGCTGTGGTGGTGGTTACTAGCACAGCTGCTGGTGTGCTGTGGTGGTGGTTACTAGCACAGCTGCTGGTGTGCTGTGGTGGTGGTTACTAGCACAGCTGCTGGTGTGCTGTGGTGGTGGTTACTAGCACAGCTGCTGGTGTGCTGTGGTGGTGGTTACTAGCACAGCTGCTGGTGTGCTGTGGTGGTGGTTACTAGCACAGCTGCTGGTGTGCTGTGGTGGTGGTTACTAGCACAGCTGCTGGTGTGCTGCGCTACAGACGGTGGTGGCTACTAATACAATTGCAAATATTGTATGTAATGAGCATACGACGGACCTCAACAGAATGTCCATCGCTTACTAGTGGAAGCAAGTGGTTGGAGCGTGTGGCGCTACCTACACGAGTCACAACGTTTCGTGTTCAAAACAGTGATTTCTTCAATCTACGGTAAAGCTCCCTTTAGAGCGAGATGTCCTGGTAAAGCTTGTTCTGCTGTCTCCTCGTTGTTATAGGAACAATAGTCGCCAGCATTAGCAATCACCCCTGCAAACACAATTAAGACAGGTACAAGCAGAAGATCACACATACCTTTCACCTGCGATAAAAGCTAATTCTGCTACGTTCCTCTTTTCATCACTGTTTTTGTCAGGGGTACGTTCAGAAACGCTGCACTTCTTTTGTTTGTTGTTGCTAACTTAACATTTCACACAAGCACCACAACCAGGCTCACTTAGAAGCACCGAACTTCTGGTTGGTTGCTAACTTGACACTTCACACACCACTAACTAGAACATCTTAGTGACAAGCGCTACAATTCTTGTTTGTTAACTTGCCAGTTCGCACAAACACCACATACCACCACCAGTCCTCACACAAACACCACACACCACCACCAGTCCTCACACAAACACCACACACCACCACCAGTCCTCACACAAACACCACACACCACCACCAGTCCTCACACAAACACCACACACCACCACCAGTCCTCACACAAACACCACACACCACCACCAGTCCTCACACAAACACCACCAATCCTCACAAAAATACCTTCAAAGCTCGTACAAGTTCAGTCAAGCACCTAAATTACTGGGAGCGCTCGAAGTCCTTAACACTGTACTCCTTAGAACGTAGGAGAGAAAAATACATCATAATCTACACCTGGAAAATACATGAACACAAGAGGCTTGGCAGATGGTGCAGGATACCTCTAATGAAAAGCACGGGAGCGGTGAGTACACTGAGAAAGAACTCAATAAGTGTTAAGGGACCACGACTCTTAGGCATACTCCCTTAATGCATAAAGTGGAACACAGCAATTCCCTAGCTATCTTCAAGAGGAAACATGACAAATTCCTCAAAAAACAGTTTCTGATAAGCCTGGCCCATGGCCGGGCTCAGAGAGTAGATACTCTCGAAACTCTTCAAAGGTATATCTTCTTCAAAGGGTTGTGGGTAATACGTCGGACTGAGGGCACTAACAGCTTCATCGATCAAGCCAACAACTAGGAAGCCTGATCTGGGACCGGGCCGCGGATCGACGACCTCCTGAAGTGACTCCAGGTAAACTCTAGGAGAGTAGGAAGGTATGGCATTGGGAAGGCGTAGGGTGTGAGGGAGAAGTAGGGGAATGAGGGGGAGGAGGAGGGGTAAGGGGTTAGGGTTTAAGGGAAGGGGAGTGGGGAAGATGAGTGTAAATTCCTCTGCTCATGACATGTCCACTTTGCAAAGCATCGCAGTCTTTACACCCATTGCCACAACTTTCCAGCCAGCAGTTCCAGAACAAGCCTGGATAAGTGCTAAGACAAAACAACCATTGAAGCTCTGCAACTAGTCGCAAACACAGCCAACTACAACAAGAGCCCGGCACACGCCTGACACACCCCAAACATGTCTTCAATACCAGGAGACGGCGGAGGAAACAGGGTAGGGTAAGGGGGAAGGCGAAAGAGGAAAGAGATAGGGGCACGAGGACCAAGAGGAAGGGGCACGAGGACCAAGGGGAAGGAGATGGGAGGAACATGAGGACGAGATAGAAGAAAGAAGAGGTGGTAGGAGGAAGAGGGAGGAGAAGGAAGGGGTAGAAGGATGAGGAAGATTTCGAAAAGAAGGATGAAGAGGAAGTAAGAAAAGGAAGGGCGACGAAAAGAGGAAAAAGTACAGAAGTAAGATAACGATGAAAATCAACTGAATGAATGGAGGGTAAGAGCGATTTTTTTTATTTATCAAAATTAAATAAATTAGCAGTGTGTTGCTACCTTTGTCAAAATGATAGTTACATTGTGGGAACAGAGGCTAGCTATATTTCCCTTCCATATTCCATCACACAGGATGGGTTACATAGCTTTGAAATATGTCAGACTGAGTTGGGAGACTTGAGAAGGGCATTGAGGATATTATCACGTATTCACGTATTCGGAAGGTGGAGAGTTGCAAATGTTGCCGTAATGGGTACCGATAGATCTGGTTTCGCCTGTCCGACACGGTGTACGGTAGAAGTAGGTCGGGAAGGACGTCTCCCTTTTGTTTACAACCATACAGGTGCAGCGGTAGCTGTGGTCAAGTTGTATGAGTTGGGGAAAGAGGGAGAGCGAGTCAGCCAGCGTCCGACAGTTGAGAACGGCCTATGTAGCACGGGTCCCATCTGGCCTGACTGTTGCAGCCAGATGTCATTGATGAGACAGAGAAGTGAGAGACATACAAGTGCTGGCGGGTAATTTGAAATGGTTGAAAGAAGAGCCTGTACGCTGGAGGTAAGAACACTGGAGGGAGGAAGGAGCACTGGAGAGAGGGAGGAGCACTAGAGGGAGGGAGTAGCACTGGAGGGAGGAGCATTAGGAGAGAGGAGCACTGGAGGGAGGAAGAAGCATTTGAAAGATTGATAAACGTTGGAGGAACTGAGGAGCGATAAAGGGAGGGAGGAGCAATGGAGAGTGGGAGTAGAGTTGGAGGGAGGGAGGAGTGTTGGAGGGAAGGAGAGGAGACCATCAAAACCACTCTGCACACTAACAAAAGCCCTCCAAAAGATAAACTAAACAATGGAACAACAAAATTATAAAAGAATAGAGACTTTTCAGGGGAGAGGATAAACAAGTCAGCGAGAGGCGGGACAAAGTTGCCATCACCACCACACGCTGCCCCCTACCCATGCTTCCCCTCCAAGCTGACTCCCACCCCTAAACAAGCCTCTAATCACCCCCTCCACTGCCAAGGCAACTCCCCCCAACCAACACAAACACCCCAACTTATACCAGGCTAACCATCTCACTAGTTTACCCCTTACAGCAAGTTTCTTCAAGACCATAGGAGTAACCCCCCATCCCCAGAGAGAACTGGTAGGCTCTTGGGCAGATGGGAACATAGAATTAAGCTTATATATAGGCAGGAAGAGAGAATTGTTAGGATACCTTTATAAACAAGCCTCCCTCAACTTCCAACTTACTCCTCCTCCCTCATCATTAAGTCCCAGTTGTCATCATACTTCCACAATTAAATTAAGCTTTGTGTGCCTGCGTGCCGCTGGTAGCAACAGTCTGGCTGACCAGGCAGTCAACATAAGTTAACTAAGTGAACTCCCACAATAGTGCTTTAGCAAGTATTAAATAAAACGATACTGTGGGTGAAACGTCGTATAATAAAGGTGTTTGCTGCTAAAAAAAATACCTTTGAAACGTCCAATGTTGTGGGTTACGCCATCCTGAGGGGCAGTAATTCTCAAGTAGTAACTCCAACTCTACTGGAGCGAAACCTTTGGAGCAAGACTTAAAAAAGGTTATAATTATAACCATAATTTTTAAAGGGGTGGACCGGTTAGCCAGCGGAAGGCCTCAGTCAGATGAACAAAAGCTCCAGCTGTGGGTCATCATATGGCAAAGACCCGCGTAAGGAGGAAACACTTGTCCTGTTTCCTGACAAACCTTACCTAACGTAAACCTTGGAGCTGCCTTAGCTGCTTCTTCCTACAGTATTTCAGCTACTGCGACTTCTAAAGTTTTTCATCACCGCTCTTTGAGTACACTGGATGGTATCTGTCAGCAATACTTTAACAACTTAAGAACTACAATAAACTCTAGTTGTACATACAGTGAGAGAAGTACACATCTCTGTACATGCATGGGCAATGTTCCAGATGCTACTGCACTCCTATCTACCTAGCCCATGGATTCAAAGAACTTGCTATCGACGATGGGAAAACTAGATACATTTTACTTGTGTCCAGGCTCTAGAATTCTTCTACCCTAGCAGCCCAACCTGAGACCACACTGCACGCTGCACTCTGTCATGACATATTGGAGCGAGATATATGGGAAAAAGTGTAAAATAAACCCAGTGAAAAGCAGAGGCGCCGTGGGCACAATAAGAGAACACTGTATCAATATCCGTGGTCCCAAGCTATTCACATTTTACCAGAAGATATCAGACACACTGCTAGGGCATGTGTAGAAGTCTTAATGAGGAAATTGGACAAGTATCTCCACCAAATGCCAGATCAACCACGCTGTGACAGATATGTGAGCCAGTAGGCCGCCAGCAGAAACAATAACTGACCAGGCAAGCACCAGACAAGCCTGGCCCAGGGCCTGGCTCTTGTCTCCACTGTGTAACTATCACATAATAGGGAAACCCAGCCGGCGGTACGACAGGTGGTCGTCACTCCCAGGTCCTAAAGGAGTCGCAGCCGACGGTACGACAGGTGGTCGTCACTCCCAGGTCCTAAAGGAGGCGCAGCCGGCGACGCGAGAATATATCTGAGGAAGAGCCACTTCCTGTTTGTTCCTGCCAAAGTTTCAGCTTCTCGTGACAGCTTTATCATAGGCTGGACGAGGGGGAGGGGAGGATGAGGGAAGAAGAGGAGGTAAAAGAGAAAGATGAAGGAGGGTTAGTTAGATGAAGGGAATCGATAGAAGACAGAGAGGAAAATGTAATAAAAGCACTGAGGAGAGGAGACAGGATGGGAGGAGAGGAGGATAGAATGATGGGAAGAGATGAGAGGAGGAAAGAGAGGAGAATAGAAGGATATGGGGAAGAGGAGAAGCGAAGGATATGAGGAAGAGGAGGAGAGAAGGATATGAGGAAGAGGAGAGAAGGATATGAGGAAGAGGAGGAGAGAAGAATATGAGGAAAAGGAGGAGAGAAGGATATGAGGAAGAGGAGGAGAGAAGAGGTGTTGAAGAGGAGAAAAGGGAGAGGAGGAAGGGAGGGGAAAGAAGCAGAATTAAGAGGTGGAAGGATGAGTAGGAGGTGGAGGGAGGCTCATGAGGAAGCAAAAGAATAAGGAAAAACGAGAAACTCAAAAGAGCAGAAGATAAAATAGGGTAGGGTAGAGGGAAGGTGGTAAAGGAAGGTTCAGGTAACATAATATGGGATAGGTGACACTTATAAGGGGCACGTGGTAGAGGAAGGGGCAGATGGTAGGGGTTAGGGAGGAGGCAGCAGCAACAACAACAACACAAAACAAAAAGCCGGTGGCAAAGGCAAGTTACAAGGCTGAAGAGCAAGTAATGGCGACAATTGTCTATATTTCATGGGTTCTGTTAGGCAGAGGGGCAAGACAGGTGAAGCAACGGTGGCGATGGCTATCAAGGCAGTGGCGGTACTGTATACTGTATGCCATCATTGTTGTGATACTTGTCTGACATAACACCAGCGTGGAAGCTTCACAAATAAGATACCCTCAACAACCAGTTTATTAATATCTCCAGAATTTTTGGGCATGACCTACACGACCTAGTTCACACACAATCACAGATCATACAGTACATATACGGGTCTAGATATTATGTACTAGAGTACACTTGACAGGTGGTGTAATGGTTTACTGCTGTCTTAACAACCCTCGTGTAATTGGTGTACTGAAGTCAGGGCAACAACCCGGAGGTCTGGTCTGGGACCAGTGACACCCAGGAGCGACATGTACTCTGACTACAGAAGTAGTAGCTGATAGACTCTAAACCCAATAAACCAATCAATCATTATTATTATATTCATGGGGAAGTACTAAACCCTTAAGGGTTCTACAGCGCCTTGGAAATGGGAGTCGATTAGGCTTAATCCTAGGAAGGGGAGGGTAGTTTCCCTGCCTTGGATCAAGAGCCCTTTATGTTCACGCTCCGGCTTGGTTGGCTGGCTGGATGGCTAATAGGGTTTAAAGCCTATCGACTACTCTAAAGGGGGGGGGTTATTAAGGCTGCACATCACCTATTCACCACCAGACAATAATCCCTAAAACTGAGTGTAGGGGTGGCCGGCATGGCTGCATGTCTTCAGCAACAGGTGGTAACTACGATACAGCACGCACCTCACGCTGGTAATAAATGGGTCAGCAGGAGGTAGCAGGAAGGTGAAGGCTAAAGTGCGCTACACCGCAAGATACTTCAACATGCATGCTACGGTGTGTGTATGGTAGCGGGTGGTTACACCCGCTACCATAATTGATGGTACATAATATTGACAAGTTGGTGAGTAAGAGACCTGTGCAATACTTGTGTGTCTTTACTGCTCAAATGTTTCGTCTGATCAGCAAACTTCTTCAGGCAAATACATCCGAATATAACACGAGACAGTAGTAGAGATGATCAGTCCTGTTACGGGTAGCCACACGTTACACACGTGTTATGGGTAGACAAACCCACTACACACCTGTTAAAGAGTGGGTGGCCACACCAGCTAGACATCCCGGCCATGGTGGCAACTTTCTTTCGACTGTGTGTTTATGTTCGTTAAAAGCAACTAAAAAACTGAAGATAAAACTAGACAAACTTTCGGTCGGTCTTGAACCATGATGAACTGAGATGAAATGGGAAAAGGTCATGTCAGATGGGGTACACAGATTTAAGAGGCAGCCAAGGTCACGTGCCCTAAGTATACTATGGAGAAGGAGCTTAGACATGGGTGAAATTCCACAGTCACTTAAAACAACGGATATAGCCCTACTCCACAAAGGTGGCAGCAAAGCATTAGCTAAGAACTATAGACCAATTGCTCTAACGTCCCACATCATAAAAATCTTTGGAAGAGTGCTAAGAAGCATGATTGCAAACCACTTGGATTCCCAAAAAACTGCACAATCCAGGGCAACATGGGTTCAGGGCAGGTCGCTCCTGCCTCTCACAACTACTGGATCACTATGATATGGTCTTGGATGCACTGGAAAAAACAGAATACAGATGTAATCCACAGCACCGACAATACTAGGATCTGCATGAGACTCATCTATTGAGGACACGGTTAACCTCCAAGAAGATATAAACCAAGTTTTCCAATGGGCAACGGAAAACAATATGATGTTCAATGAAGACAAATTCCAACTACGTTATGGAAAACTGGAGGAGATAATAACTAGAACAGAATATACTACAAACTCTGATCATACAATAGAGCAGAAAAATAATGTGAGACCTGGGAGTGGTAATGTCTGAGGATCTCACTTTCAAGGATTATCGTGTGGGGTTCGAGAGATATATAGGTTGTCAAAGGACACACTCTGTAGGTTGGTTACGGGTATATTAACGGAGTCTGAGAGGGAGAGATACTAGGCCACGTCTGTTCTAGGATAGGTCTAAGGCGGTTGTGAGACCGACGCTCGCCTCTGGGCACGCACATGTGCGCAAGCGTCTGACGTCACACGCAAAGGGACCGGCTATGTAAAGCTAAGATGATTCTAATACACTACACAAGTGTATACATAATACTGACACGACAGGATCACAACAGTGCCACGATCACAACTGCAAAGAAAATGATAGGATGGATAATGAGAACGTTCAAAACAAGAGATGCCAAGCCAATGATGATCCTTTTCAACTCACTTGTTCTCTCTAGGCTGGAATACTGCTGTACATTAACATCTCCGTTCAAAGCAGGTGAAATTGCAGATCTAGAGTGTGTACAGAGAACCTTTACTGCACACATAAGTTCCATCAAACACCTCAACTACTGGGAACGCTTGGAAGCACTTGACTTGTACTCGCTGGAACGCAGGCGAGAGAGATATATCATAATCTACACTTGGAAAATCCTAGAAGAAATGGTCCCGAATCTGCACACAGAAATCACTCCCTACGAAAGCAAAAGACTGGGTAGGCGATGCAAAATACCCCTAATGAAAAGTAGGGGCGCCATTGGTACACTAAGAGAAAACACCATAAGTGTCCGGGGTCCAAGATTGTTCAACAGCCTCCCACCAAGCATAAGGGGAATTACCAATAGGTCCCTGGCTGCCTCCAAGAGGGAGCTGGACAGATACTTGAAGTCGGTGCCGGATCAGCCGGGCTGTGGTTCGTACGTTGGACTACGTGCGGCCAGCAGTAACAGTTTGGTTGACCAGGCCCTCATCCACCGGGAGGCCTGGTCGTGGACCGGGCCACGGGGGCGTTGATTTACGGAATACCCTCCAGGTAGACTCCAGGCAGGTAGACGGGACAGCAACAGGTCAGGAGGGGTAATGGGTAAGGTCAGGTCAAAAGAGCCAAGTTAACAAGACTGCTAATATACACATTACACAGGAGTGGAACCTTACGACGACATTTCGGTCCGTCCTGGACCACAGTAAACTACTGTAACTTGGCAATGGTCCATGACGGATCAAAAGATCGTCACAAGATCCTCACCCAAGTGCGTGCGAGTTTTTAGTAAATTGTTCCAGCCACGATATTGTTTTTTTTTGTATCCTCCAGTTAGGCAGACAGGTAGAGATACATTATGTTGCCAGTTGATTAGTTTATGATATAAAATAGTGTTGTTAGTGTCAACTTGGCTAACATTTCTAGCAGAATCAGTGACAGAAAAAGTATAAACCTGACTGCTTCTGAATGTTTAGTTTGACGAAATGAAAGCTCAATATTCAGGGTTTATTAAAAATTCATAAATTGGAAATATAAGGAAGACAAAGTACGAGTGTATTAGCAGGAGAAATATAGCTTACGAGAGAACAAAATCTTTTTAGAATGTGTGTAGCCAATATTTTTTAAATTACTAGGGTAGCCGTAATCGAGGTAATGAACTACTAAAAATTGGCTTCAGTGTCGAGAAAATGAGAATCATAAATGGGTAGGATACAGAGGGAGAGAAAACAAGACGTGTAACTTACCACAATGTACATGGTAGGACAAGTATTGAACGTACGAATATAATGGAGATCAAGAATCAGTGATATCATTCGACAGCAGTTAAGAGGGGGGGTCCAAGAGCTACGAATCGATCCCTATAGACATAAGCAGGTGAATATGATTTACTGAATGCTCCCGCTTACCCATTCATCTTGCCCAAACCCCCCTCCACCTCTCCACATCCCAAATACATCCACACACTCGCAGAACCTCCACATCACCCCCACTCCTCCCTCAAACAAGGAAACCGGAAACACAATTCGGAGAGAGAGAGAACCACCTTGAGTTACCAGGACGGCCCATTACACCGGCGACGAGCAGGGACCGGCATTACAGTGCTATCCAACACCGCCAACGAAGTCCATTCACTCATAGCAAAGAAATGAGTGGACTGGACTTAAATGCCTGAGGAGCTTAAAGTGTTGTGATGTGGTTGAAGCGGAGTCTGTGAATAATGAGAATGTGTATGGTGAGAGGGGGGACGGGGGGGTGAGGAAATTAGCTGGGGAGGAGGGAGAAAAGGGAAGAGGGCAGGGAAAGAGAAAGGGATAGGGAAGGTAAGACTATATTAAAAATGGTATATAAAACAATTTTCAACATGGTAGGAGTAGAAGTATTGGAGAAGGTGAGAGAAGGAAAGATGGAGGAAGAAAGAGAGAGGTGTGGAGAGAAAGAATAAAGAGAGGGGGAGGCAGAAGAGTGAGAAATACCTTGCATAACAAGGGGCTTTCTATAAAGTAGTTTATACTGTACAGTATTCTATAGAAATAAAGTTGTTTTGTTTTAGTGGAAACAAGGAGACGAGCACTAGAGACAGGCCCACACCATGCTGTTTATTACCCAATAAGTGGAAATCATATCCCAAGCATTTTTCCCAACTGTAGATATAAATCTAGATGTACTCCTGTAAACCCTTTTGGGGCCTATTTCCTAGGCCTTTTGTGTATCCATATGCTCTTGCGCTACCGTCCACAAGATGGATTTGGGGTGCACAATAAACTAGCCACTTCGGCGGCAAAATCTATCTAATCCCAAGCGTGTCCCTCCTCAAGCTTTATGTCTTGGCTACCTCAAGCATTCTCCCAAGTGTGTCCTTGCTGAAGTTTTTACATCTTGGCTATCCCAAAGCTCCAGCTTCCACGTCTT
The DNA here is from genome assembly GCA_009830355.1 of Cherax destructor. Taxonomy (NCBI): domain Eukaryota; kingdom Metazoa; phylum Arthropoda; class Malacostraca; order Decapoda; family Parastacidae; genus Cherax; species Cherax destructor. The sequence goes on along the minus strand of WNWK01005271.1, from coordinate 64,873 downwards.
ATTACTCCTGTGATTTATTCACGATTTAAGCCTAGCTTACCAGTACACCCCCATACCCCTACACTACTCACCACCACTCCCCTCCCCCACACCCTCAGCACTCAACCCCACTCTCGTACACACTTGTGTTCTCTCGACCAAACGTGTCTTCTTTCTTACGTCATGAGATACCAATACGAAGACGAGACAATAGGACAATTGGGCGATGGTAAACACCGCGAGGTGTTACATAACAAGTTATTAGAACCACAAAGTGCCTTAAGTGGTGTGAGGAGAGGGGGGGGAAGAGTGGAAGGTAAAAATTGTGGAGGGAAAAGGTGGGAGTGAGGAAAACGGAGGTTGAAAGAGGGGGAGAAAATTGAGGAAAGGTGGGAGATGGGGTGAAGGGAGGCATGTGGTATAAAGGGAAGAACTAGGAGGAAGGGAAGACAGAGATGGAATGCATGGGCAAGAGGAAAAAAGAGGATGAAAGCTGAAGAGAAAGAGGCAGCTAAAAAAAATCGGAAGTTTGAGAAGTAAACCTCAACGAGGCAAAAAATTAAACAAAGATGAAAAAGAAATGATAAAGATGAAAAAAGCTCACAATGAAAGGAAAAAAAAATATATATATGAAAAAATGAGTGGTGTGAGTTTTATTTGCAATCTCTTCCCGTTTTAAATTCTTAAATTTTCCCATAACATTGAACATTATATTGTTTTCTGTGGACAATTAGAAGACTTGATTAGTATCAGCTTGAAGATTTGCTGTGTCTTCGACGGATACACTCTTATACAAATTCAAGTATCGTCTACAAAGGATGATACAGTGCTATGACTTATGTCTCTGACTTATGTCGGATATGAGAATTAGAAAGAATTGGGGCGCGTACCGTGCCTGGAGGAACGGAGTTTGACACTGAAGTAACCTCTTCGCTATTACTCTTTCGCTTCCGATCTGTTAGAAACACTGCGACTAGCCCGTCGCAATGTTATTGAATATATATATATATATATATATATATATATATATATATATATATATATATATATATACACACACACAAGACAACCACTATGAAAAATAGAGAAATTCCAAGCGCTTTCGTGACTACTCACATTATCAAGGAACTATAAAACAAAACATAACAAGAGGGCTTATAAAGGGGCAAGACTACACCTCACAGTCACATCATACTAACAAAGACCACACCTCACAGTATCGTGACGTCGCTACTGTTTTATAATTCCTTGATAATGTGAGTAGTCATGAAAGCGCTGGAATTCCTCTATTTTTCATAGTGGTTGTCTTGCATATTTTGATATCACCTGTTTACTGTGATCTTGTTGCATATATATATATATATATATATATATATATATATATATATATATATATATATATATATATATGGAAGTAAAGAGGGGAATGTATGAGAGTATAGTTATACCAACGCTCTTATATGGGTGTGAAGCATGGGTGATGAATGTTGCAACGAGGAGAAGGCTGGAGGCAGTGGAGATGTCATGTCTGAGGTCAATGTGTGGTGTGAATATAATGCAGAGAATTCGGAGTTTGGAAATTAGGAGGAGGTGCGGGATTACCAAAACGATTGTCCAGAGAGCTGAGGAGGGGTTGTTGAGGTGGTTTGGACATGTAGAGAGAATGGAACGAGACAGAGTGACTTCGAGAGTGTATAAATCTGTAGTGGAGGGAAGGCGGGGTAGGGGTCGGCCTAGGAAAGGTTGGAGGGAGGGGGTAAAGGAAGTTTTGTGTGCGAGGGGCTTGGACTTCCAGCAAGCATGTGTGAGCGTATTTGATAGGAGTGAATGGAGGCATATGGTTTTAATACTTGACGTGCTGTTGGAGTGTGAGCAAAGTAACATTTATGAAGGGATTCAGGAAACCGGCAGGCCGGACTTGAGTTCTGGAGATGGGAAGTACAGTGCCGGCACTCTAAAGGAGGGTGTTAATGTTGCAGTTTTATAACTGTAGTGTAAAGCACCCTTCTGGCAAGACAGTGATGGAGTGAATGATGATGAAAGTTTTTCTTTTCGGGCCACCCTGCCTTGGTGGAATCGGCCGATGTGTTAATAAAAAAATATATATATATATATATATATATATATATATATATATATATATATATATATATATATATATATATATATATATATATATATATATATATATATATATATTAATCATTTTACTCTGAAGATAACTTTAAATCGGAAAAGAACTTTGTGGACACGCTGTATTTCCAGCTGTCTCTTAATTTTGTGCCGTGAAGAGAGTTGGTGTTTCAGTAAACACGTCTTGCAATATTCATTTAATTTTCGTGTGAACGTTTGTCTTAGCTCTTGTGCACGTCACTTCTCAGGTCCAACTGCCGTCCTCTGTGTAGTGTCAAGATCTGTGCTGACATTTGCACATTGTGAACAAAACATTTGTGTGTTTGAAGCGCTAAATGGGCGAGTGTCTTTCAGCGCAGCTGTGTTTGGAGGCTTGATCCTCCGTCCGCTAGACTTGTCCTGGTCATTGATCAGTCAGGCTGTTGGTAATTTTTGTGAACGAGAGAGAGGACCGGAAGAAGAGAAAACAGCTGAAACCTGCTTACTGAAATGCGTCATAGAAATGTTAGCAAGATGAGGTGTAACGAACTAGTAGAAAGAAGATCGGAAAATAAGAGAAGACTGAAGACTGACACACTAGGAGAAGATTGAAGAGTAATGAACTAACAGAAAAGTGGAGATCAACGCACTAGAAGCGTGGAGATCAACACACTAGAAGCGTGGAGATCAACACACTAGAAGCGTGGAGATCAACACACTAGAAGCGTGGAGATCAACACACTAGAAGCGTGGAGATCAACACACTAGAAGCGTGGAGATCAACACACTAGAAGCGTGGAGATCAACACACTAGAAGCGTGGAGATCAACACACTAGAAGCGTGAAGATCAACACACTAGAAGCGTGAAGATCAACACACTAGAAGCGTGAAGATCAACACACTAGAAGCGTGAAGATCAACACACTAGAAGCGTGAAGATCAACGCACTAGAAGCGTGAAGATCAACGCACTAGAAGCGTGAAGATCAACGCACTAGAAGCGTGAAGATCAACACACTAGAAGCGTGAAGATCAACGCACTAGAAGCGTGAAGATCAACGCACTAGAAGCGTGAAGATCAAACACTAGAAGCGTGAAGATCAACGCACTAGAAGCGTGAAGATCAACGACTAGAAGCGTGAAGATCAACACACTAGAAGCGTGAAGATCAACACACTAGAAGCGTGAAGATCAACACACTAGAAGCGTGAAGATCAACGCACTAGAAGCGTGAAGATCAACGCACTAGAAGCGTGAAGATCAACACACTAGAAGCGTGAAGATCAACACACTAGAAGCGTGAAGATCAACACACTAGAAGCGTGAAGATCAACACACTAGAAGCGTGAAGATCAACACACTAGAAGCGTGAAGATCAACGCACTAGAAGCGTGAAGATCAACACACTAGAAGCGTGAAGATCAACACACTAGAAGCGTGAAGATCAACGCACTAGAAGCGTGAAGATCAACGCACTAGAAGCGTGAAGATCAACGCACTAGAAGCGTGAAGATCAACGCACTAGAAGCGTGAAGATCAACACACTAGAAGCGTGAAGATCAACCACTAGAAGCGTGAAGATCAACACACTAGAAGATCGTGAAGATCAACACACTAGAAGCGTGAAGATCAACACACTAGAAGCGTGAAGATCATCGCACTAGAAGCGTGAAGATCAACGCACTAGAAGCGTGAAGATCAAAGCACTAGAAGCGTGAAGATCAACGCACTAGAAGCGTGAAGATCAACACACTAGAAGCGTGAAGATCAACACACTAGAAGCGTGAAGATCAACACACTAGAAGCGTGAAGATCAACACACTAGAAGCGTGAAGATCAAGCACCTAGAAGCGTGAAGATCAACACACTAGAAGCGTGAAGATCAACACACTAGAAGCGTGAAGATCAACACACTAGAAGCGTGAAGATCAACACACTAGAAGCGTGAAGATCAACACACTAGAAGCGTGAAGATCAACACACTAGAAGCGTGAAGATCAACACACTAGAAGCGTGAAGATCAACACACTAGAAGCGTGAAGATCAACACACTAGAAGCGTGAAGATCAACACACTAGAAGCGTGAAGATCAACGCACTAGAAGCGTGAAGATCAACGCACTAGAAGCGTGAAGATCAACACACTAGAAGCGTGAAGATCAACACACTAGAAGCGTGAAGATCAACACACTAGAAGCGTGAAGATCAACACACTAGAAGCGTGAAGATCAACGCACTAGAAGCGTGAAGATCAACACACTAGAAGCGTGAAGATCAACACACTAGAAGCGTGAAGATCAACACACTAGAAGCGTGAAGATCAACACACTAGAAGCGTGAAGATCAACACACTAGAAGCGTGAAGATCAACACACTAGAAGCGTGAAGATCAACCACTAGAAGCGTGAAGATCAACGCACTAGAAGCGTGAAGATCAACACACTAGAAGCGTGAAGATCAACACACTAGAAGCGTGAAGATCAACGCACTAGAAGCGTGAAGATCAACACACTAGAAGCGTGAAGATCAACACACTAGAAGCGTGAAGATCAACACACTAGAAGCGTGAAGATCAACACGACTAGAAGCGTGAAGATCAACACACTAGAAGCGTGAAGATCAACACCTAGAAGCTGAAGATCAACACACTAGAAGCGTGAAGATCAACACACTAGAAGCGTGAAGATCAACCACTAGAAGCGTGAAGATCAACACACTAGAAGCGTGAAGATCAACACACTAGAAGCGTGAAGATCAACGCACTAGAAGCTTGGAGAGTAAAGACCTAAAACGAACTGATACAACGCAAGAGTCTAAAAAAGTAGCTACGATAAATCCAGAGAATCAGGGAACTGCACACCGGTCAGTCGAAGCCTAAGTGGGCCCAGAGCCAGAGTTCAACTCCCAAATCAACATTCATGTGAATGGGTGCAAGCGCACACACACACAGCAACGCTAGGAACACAACACCAGGCTCTCGCTGTTGCTATTCCCTTCAACCCCTCCAGGTTATCCCACCATCCCCTGTCAGTTAACCCCCACCATCCATCCCGTTATTCCCCTGCCCCCCTCCTCCCCTCCCTGTTACACGCACACGCTGTTTCCGCCTTGATGCTCCTTAATTAATCCGAGGAGGGAGCAAACGGTAATATTTAATTAGCCAAACAGGACTGTGGAACACATAACACACTGAACTGCTTATTTGGTACGGCGAGGAATGGGGCGGGGGGGGGGGGTTGAGACAGGAGGGGGAAGATTAAGGGACAGGGGGTAAAGGGGGCTGGAGGTAGGAATGAGGTTGGGAAAGGGAAGAGGGAGGGGAATGCGATGCGAAACAAGAAAAAATGAAATTGAGTAAAAAAATTTTTTTATTAAGAATGAATGATGTGTGGAGAGTGGGATGAATGAATGATGTGTGGAGCGGAGGATGACTGAATGAATGAATGAATAAATGTGCGGGGAGGAGAGGGTAAGTGAATGTGTAGAGAGGGAAGAACGAATGAATGTGTGGAGGAGGATGAATGAATGAGTGGAAAGGGGAATGAATGATTTGCAGAGAGGGAGAGGAGAGGAATAAAAACAAAGACCTGGTCACTGAAAGTAGTGGGTAAATAAAACCAAGGAAGGTAGCGGTGAGGATGATCGACAACTCAAGCAGATAATAACAATAACAAACAGGGCAGTCGTTGAATATAAGTGAAGAGCGAAAGAGGAAAGTAAGGAACGTAGGCGTAGATAACCATGTCCAAAGATCTCACAATCCAAAAATGAAGAAGTTTTAAGGCACTTGTAATTTTAAGGCACTTGTAGTTTTAAGGCACTTGTAGTTTTAAGGCACTTGTAGTTTTAAGGCACTTGTAGTTTTAAGGCACTTGTAGTTTTAAGGCACTTGTAGGTTTAAGGCACTTGTAGGTTTAAGGCACTTGTAGGTTTAAGGCACTTGTAGGTTTAAGGCACTTGTAGGTTTAAGGCACTTGTAGGTTTAAGGCACTTGTAGGTTTAAGGCACCTGTAGGTTTAAGGCACCTGTAGTTTTAAGTATGACCTGCAGTTTTAAGGCACTTGTACACACTTAGGCTGAAATGTTACTGAACACTCGGCTTTCTACACACCAAACCCTCTGCGTGATGTTCACACACACCACACACACTGCTCTCGAACAAGACATCTCCACTGACTAAACCTCCTCCTCGCTGCAACCTATAAAGTCCATGCCTCACAACCATTCAAAGTGTTACTATCACTATACTCTGGTAAATTTCTCAGTGGTATAAAAACTATACTACTAGGATTTCTAAGGTACAAAAAGAGTGTGGTTCTTACTATGGCTTTCAAAGGGAATGATAAAGTGTCTTCGTTATGACACAGCTGAGAGGATAGGAAAAAAATGTAATCATCATTGTGCAGTGCCACAATACTACTTGTGTTAGTCTACACTAACAAGTGTCTGAGGTGTCACAAGAAAAATAAATGACAGTAAGAAGAAACACACACACACACATATATATATATATATATATTTTTATTTTTTTTTTATTTTTAAATAGGATGGGGTCCACCTCTAGTGCAAATTGTGGGACCCATAGCCTCGGAGAAGTGGATGAAAAGGCTTCAAGGAAGAATATTTGGATTTCTTTCTGAAGCCATTTGAATATTCCACTTCTCCTACCACCCATCCTATATACACACATACATGCATATAAATGCTTTATTAATAGACAGAATACATTTATAGAAAACACAAACATGAATACAATGGTACAATATGTCAAAGATTATGAATCTCCTCCAGTTCCTCCGAAGCCGGACGCGAGCCAAGTATGCAGCATGCGTTTCCCCTCTGGATGGCCACGCTGAGACGCTGGAACATGAACGTGGCTGCCCTTGGGTCCCTGGTGGTGTCGATGAGTCTGGAACCCAGTTCTTTAAGGAAACGTGTTGCATTTTTCCCCACGCTCCCAAGGTCTCTGATCCCACTGGGACAAATTTATACTGTTGGCTTATGTCCCTGTACTTGCCGATCTTGTACTCCTCTCTGTGGTCAGCAGCTCCTCCCTGTCGCCCAACACTGTGATGGATGTAGGTGTCAGCCAGTGTCGACACACAGGTATAATCCCATGCTAAGAGCTTGCCATTCTTCCAAGGATAGATGGTGATCCCGTCGGGGCGGTTTGCTGGGTTGTGGGCGTTGTTGGCTGCTAGTGATCGAGGCTCTCTCGGCTGGGCATCCAGCTGTAGCAAGGGTTCTCTTTATGATGTCGTTGACCTCATTGTGTCTTGCATGCCAACCCTTGGTTTTAGAACAGTTAAGACCATGTAGACCATATTGGTCGGCTTGCGCATCGCTGCAAATACACGTATATTCCGTGTGAATAGGGTCAGCAAGGCGCAGAGCCACTGCAATACGAAGGGTCTTAGGGTCCAGGCGTGTTCCCATGGCCGAAATGGGAACTGTTTGGAGGAAGTCCCCAGAGTGGGGTGCACTCACAGCTAGGAGACGGGCAGTCTCCCTGTCTGATGTGACGGCCCTGAGCATATTGGCAAGTATCTTTTCAGCGATGGGGCCGTCCCAGCTTGACTGTTTGTAGGCCAGTTCTTCACTAGGTTTTGGTGTTGGAGCAGCAAGAGTCTCCCATTCAGTGATGGCACTGGTGTAGCTAGGGTCCTGTATTCCTGCTGAATCACTGAGGTTGTCTGGAAGAATTTGTTTTATTAGCTCATTTGATGCTATGGAAGAGGATAAGAAGGCTGGTAGGGCAATCTGGGAGGATTTGCGTACTCCCAGCCCCCCAAGTCTGACTGGAAGTGAGGCTTGCAACCACTGTCCATCATCGAGGGAAAGATTCAATACACTCTCTAGCATGGTCTTGAGGAGAGAGTCGTATTCCTCGAGTTTCGGGCTGTTGAAGGCTGGGGAACATCTCAGGAAGTATGTAAGTTTTGGGATTATATATATATATATATATGTGTGTGTGTGTGTGTGTGTGTGTGTAAACAGTAAATATTTATTCATTAATTTCACCAATATGGGAAAATACATTTATACAAACTATGTGTAAATATTTTTTGACGTAACAGGATTTGATATATTTATGAAGCTTTATATTCAGTTATATATTTATATATTCAGGTTATTTAGTGTTACAACACATATTTATCTGTAAATTTCATTTCAAGGTATATTTATTCCGTTAACCTGAATATAGTTATTTTTAAAAATGAGACGCAAAATGTCAATAATAATGATAATAATAATAATAATAATAATAATAATAATAATAATAATAATAATAATAATAATAATAATAATAATAATAAAATAATAATTTGATCCGAGAAAGGTATCCGCTATTACACAACCCAAGTCCCCCATTACGTCAATTCATGCAAAAAGATTTGTACAGTGTTGGGCATAAATTTACAATGCAGTTAATAGAGTTGAAGATTTGAAGCTAAGTAGATCTGGCATTTTTTTTTCTTTACACAGATCAATGTTACAAGCTAAGAACTGTCATCCTACCTCAGCTCATTTCAAAGCCGAGCCCTATCTGAGGTATACTACCACCCTCTGGGATGCGATCCACAACAGGCGACTAACACCCAGATACTCACTGCTAGAACAGGGGCAGCAGGTGCAAGGAAACATGCCCAACCTTTCTACCCAGAAAGGAATCGAACCACGGACAGTCAGTATGTGAGCTGATTGCGCTATCAACCAAGCAAATTAGGATATATAGAGCCCTAAAGTGATTCAAACTTCCACTAACAAACACAAGCTTTGAAGCCAAACTAAAGAGGAATTCTCTTGTTATCTCTGAGGGTCCAATATCTTAAAATAAATAAGCACCTTAAGTTTGATACTTGCGTGTGGCACCTGGGGTGATATGTTCCTGTGGCACCCGGGGGGAAGGGTGATAAGGACATGTGGCACCCGGGGTAGGGTGATACGGACATATGACACCCGGGATGGGGCCATACGGACATGTGGCACAAGGGGTAAGGTGATACGGACATGTGGCACCCGGGGTAGGGTGATACGGACATGCGGCACCCGGGGTAGGGTGATACGGACATGCGGCACCCGGGGTAAGGTGATACGGACATGTGGCACCCGGGGTAGGGTTATTCGGACATGTGTCACCCAGGGAGGAGGAAGGTGATACTGACATGTGTCACCCAGGGAGGAGGAAGGTGATACTGACATGTGTCACCCAGGGGGTAGGGCAGGGTGATACGGACATGTGGCACCCTGGGGAGGGGGCGATACGGACATGTGGCACCCGGGGGAGGTGATACGGACATGTGGCACCCGGGGGAGGTGATACGGACATGTGGCACCCGGGGGAGGTGATATGGACATGTGGCACCCGGGGGAGGTAATACGGACATGTGGCACCCGGGGGAGGTAATACGGACATGTGGCACCCTGATGAGGTGATACGGACATGTGGCACCCGGGGAAGGTAATACGGACATGTGGCACCCAGGGGAGGTGATACGGACATGTGGCACCCAGGGGAGGTGATACGGACATGTGGCACCCAGGGGAGGTGATACGGACATGTGGCACCCGGGGGGGTGATACGGACATGTGGCACCCAGGGGAGGTGATACGGACATGTGGCACCCAGGGGAGGTGATACGGACATGTGGCACCCGGGGGGGGTGATACGGACATGTGGCACTGGGAGCTTAATTAAATTTCTTCACAATGCCGCTGTTAACAGTCAAGTGAAAAGAATTGTTGGAGAGACATTTGTCATTTTTTCCCGTATTGTGAACGAAGTTGATGAGGTGGTGATGGTACACTTGACGAAGTGGTGATGCTACACTTGAAGTGGTGATGCTACACTTGACGAAGTGGTGATGCTACACTTGACGAAGTGGTGATGCTACACTTGACGAAGTGGTGATGCTACACTTGACGAAGTGGTGATGCTACACTTGAAGTGGTGATGGTACACTTAATGAGGTGGTTATGATACACTTGATATGATGGCAAGATTTATAATGGTACAGCAGGTATGGGATACACACTAGCTACTTAACTGTAACCGGTTTCCCCGAGATAAATTATCATAAACTATTTCAGCCAATATTTGTGATACTGAGGAAGTAAGAGGAACAGTAACAGGCATCATGGCAGTTGGTGATTCCTGCTGACATGGGCAGAAAGAGCAATGGTCGCTGTGTTTACATTTAGCACTTCCTCACGCGCATCCACCTTATTTACAGTGTCTCTGGACTTAGAATATCTGCATTATCTTGTGTCTACTGTACGTCCATATTGTAGACCCGATCATATTAACGCCATTATTGTCGTAGCCGCTGCAAGAACAGGTGGTCACTCTTGCTCAGAGTATCCAGAAAATACTGCTATGCTATCACGAACACACAACTTACATTATGTCAGTATGACAGTGTCAGCACTGTGTCATGTAAATTGCGTTCTAGGTTTGGGACACAAGCACTGTGAAGCAGTATGTTACTTAGGCCTCTTGTCATATAGGGGGAACGAATGATATACGTGGGGAAGGGAGAAACTGGATTGGATATTAAGATATATGGGAAATATGTTCTTATAAAGGCACCTGATAGGAATTTCTTGTAGTTCTTGATGAATACGGAGTTCTTATCCTGGGCCACAGTGAATGGGCATGTTGTCAATGGAATTTTCGAAGTCTTGTACCAAATCCCTATGCTGGTGAATAAAAATAATATTTACTGTTTTAACCGTGAGATGACTTGCCTACAACAGGTCCTGCTTAAGAAGCAGAGGCAAGCCTGTCGTACAGTGACCCACACGTCCATGAGGGGATGGAAAACTTTCAGATGACGCACATTATTAAGTGAGCTTCTCGGAAGTTTCTAAAAATGATTACACTGAGACCAACAACACGTAAGTTTTGTAAATGTATTTGCAAACTTTTAATCTCCGGTAATTGGTGCAATTTCATAATCACCTGCCATTCTGAGTATCCCACTGTTTCCAGATTCCAGCGAGAAATTCCCAGCTCTCGAGTTCCATTCTGAGTATACCAATTAATCCAGATTCTAGCGACCAACTTCTAGCTTTACAGCTCCATAATGAGTATCGCAGTATTTCCAGATTCCAGCAACCAATTCCCAGCTCCATTCAGAGCATCCCAATGTTTCTAGCATCGAGGGAGCAGCTTCCAGCTTGTTGGTTAGCCTGCCTCGACAGTTCCAGATTTGACGCCACTTGCTGATTAAGGAGCGTGACGCCAAGTGTCTCGGAGCACTTAATCATACTGGGAGCATCTCATTACCATGACCTCATTCATCTTGCTCAGACTTGAGCCAATTATACAGAATCACTAGTGATTCGCATGTGTACCTACGGGTGTGTTCTGGGGGCGAGGTAGTGTGCTCTGGGGAAGAGGCAGTGTGTTCTGGGGTGAGGTATTGTGTTCTGGGGGCGAGGTAGTGTGCTCTGGGGAAGAGGCAGTGTGTTCTGGGGTGAGGTATTGTGTTCTGGGGCGAGGCAGTGTGTTCTGGGGTTGAGGTAGTGTGTTCTGGGGTTGAGGTAGTGCTTTCTGTGGGAGAAGCAGTGTGTTATGGGGGTTGAGACGGCGTGTTCTGGAGGACCAGGGAGTCTGTCTTTCCTCTTCTTCTTCTTCCTCCTCCTCCTCCTCCTACTACTACTACTACTACTCCCACAACTTCTGTTATATTTTATCCTCCCTCTTCTTAACAATTTTACCTTCCCATCTAACATTACACTATTTGCTCCTCCCCCCTCTTCCACTCATATACAACCCCCACTTCTCTTTTGTCTTACCTCGCAATTCATCCCTTCCCCCCAATCTTCAACCCTCCCCTCCCCACCAGAGAGAGGAACAGCACAATCGTTTACACATTCCACGTCAGTATGGACACAATCCAATTAGCATATGCGACCTTTTTATATGCAAAAGTAATTATCAGGATCAGCTTGGCTAGGCTCGCCCTTTCTTTTCCTCACCAGACAGGAAGGACACGGCGGAAAGAGGAAGTAACGGGAAAGCAGAGAAAGGAGATAAAGAGGAAGCAGAAAGTGGAAATGAAGGGAAAGCAAAAGGAGGAGATGAAGAGAAAGCAAACAGCGAAATTAAGGCGAATTGAAAGATGAAGTAAAAAGTAATTAAAATATAAATTACTGGAGAATTTAAAAGAGCAAATAAAGGAGAAAGAAGAAATAAAAAGCAAGTTGAAAGAATTGAGGATAAATGATGACAGAAAAGGACAGGGGAAAAGGGTGAATAATACAACCACAGCGGTGTGCGTATAACAATGGTGTCTACAATGTATAGGTATGTCTATAATGTACAGGTATGTCTACAATGTACAGGTATGTCTACAATGTACAGATGTCTACAATGTATAGATGTCTACAATGTATAGATGTCTACAATGTATAGATGTCTACAATGTATAGATGTCTACAATGTATAGATGTCTACAATGTATAAATGTCTACACTGTAGAGACATGTCTACACTGTAGAGACATGTCTACACTGTAGAGACATGTCTACACTGTAGAGATATGTCTACACTGTAGAGACATGTCTACACTGTAGACTTTTACACTGTAGAGACATGTCTACACTGTAGAGACATGTCTACACTGTAGAGACATGTCTACACTGTAGAGACATGTCTACACTGTAGAGACATGTCTACACTGTAGAGACATGTCTACACTGTAGAGACATGTCTACACTGTAGAGACATGTCTACACTGTAGAGACATGTCTACACTGTAGAGACATGTCTACACTGTAGAGACATGTCTACACTGTAGAGACATGTCTACACTGTAGAGACATGTCTACACTGTATAATGTCTACAATATACGGTATAAAAGTGTGTGGCTTCAATACTAATACAAGTATAACATGGCCTCAATCTCCGGAATCACTTCCCTTGTGGCCCGGTCCCAGACCAGGCATCATGGTCAGTGATCTGATCAATGAGGTTGTTGCTGGCAGCACGCAGTCCAACAAGGTATCATAGCCCGGCTGATCAGGAACTAACGTGAGGAACTTATCAAGTTCATTCTTTAGAACAGCTATAAGTCTGTTATTAATTCCCCCTATATATGAAAAGTAGGTGCTGAAAAGTCTTGGGCAATTTACAACTGCTGAGTTATCTCTTAGAGTATCTATTGAATCCCTGTTTTTGATAGGGAGTATTTTGCACCGTTTACCGAACCTCTTGCACTAGTAATGAGTATTTTCACTGTGCAGACTTGTAACTGGTTCCTCCAGAAATTTATAGGTATAAATTAAGATCTATCTTTCTCGCCTGCGCCCCAAGAAGTTTCATCTTAGATCAGTAAATACACACTCTAAATTCTCCAGCTCTGCAGCTGCATCTACATTAGAAGGGGTTACTGTCTACAGCAATAGTGTAGAAAGTACAAATTCCTTAAAGAGTATTATCATTGGCTTGGCATTTTTTGTTTTGAAGGTTCTAGTTATCCACTCTTTAATTTTCCTTGTAGCAGAGATAGTAAAACTATTGTATTCCTTGAACGTAAGATGATCTTACATCGTTGCTCCCAATCTCCCACATTACCCTTTTACTCCATTAAGAAGTTTGATACTGCGTTCGTTTTTATTTCTTCAACTATTCCATAGTGGCGTAACCTAAAAAAAAAATCATGCTGAACATGATATTTTGTGTTCCACTGGCAGGCCTAGTTCATATGAGCTTGGAGACTTATTATCTTCAATGGATGTCACTCTTATACCAATGCCTGAAAAATAAAAATCTGTTTAACCACTTTTACCATTAATTCCTTTTGCACGCATTCTGTCTTCTAGTACACCACAGTCACGTATGCTGAAAGTCTTTGCAAAGTTTATCTGCAGTGTGTTTGCCCTCCAGTGCATCCTAGCCACGCCTTAGTGGACGTTGCATTAAGAGAGTTCTCTGCTACCAGTGTCTTTCCAAACCCATGTCCTGGTTTGTCAAGTCGTTGTGATTCTGTGTGCCTAACAATCTTGCTTCGTAAACTCTTACATATATTCTGAGAATGTGTGACCTATCAGTGCTAGCGGTCGATAATTATTTACAACTGCTTCATTGCCATCACGTGGGGTGTTTGTCAGTGCCATCACGTGGCGTGTTTGTCAGTGACTCCAGGATGACGCCTGTGTCCAGCCTCTGCCTGCACAGTCTGGATATAGAACACAGTCTGCGCTGGCTTCAGTATTAATATATAAAAGCGTCCTACAAAAATAATATACAACAGGGGTGGCTATAATATTAATATACAACAGCGTGTCTACAAAATTAATATATAACATTGTGTCTACAGTATATAACAGGGGTGAGTGTAAAATAAAGCGAAACGACGTTACAATTTTTTTTCTAAATAATTTAAACCACAATATTTTATTTTTATGGTGTGTTAAATTTTAATTCATAATCCACTACCCTTCAGTAAACAAGTGCGTATATGTTGAAGTATATTTAGTTCACAATCCACTAGCTCTCAGTCAACAAATGTGTATAAAGTGAGGCTTATTTACTGCTTGGCTTTACTGTCACAACAAAAACAATGACAATGACGACAGAAGAAATCAGTCGTAGAGGAAACTCTTTGTCTCTCTGTAATCTTTCCTGCAATCTTTATCAATGAAGACGAGTGTGTTCTTTAAGAAGAGTGTGTGTGTGTGTGTGTGTGTGTGTGTGTGTGTGTGTGTGTGTGTGTGTGTGTGTGTGTGTGTGTGTGTGTATGATACGGGCGAGTGTGGGTCTGAGGAGGGTGGGAATGATTCAGAGGAGTGTGGGTAAGAGTGTAAGAGAGAGTTTTGGAGTGAAAGTGAATTGTAGGGGTGTAGGAGTGAGTTTTAGGCATTTGAGTGAGTTGTAGGAGTGTGGGAGTAAGAGAGTGAGTGTGGCAAATGTGGGTGTAAGCTCATCATTTAGTTACTCACGTCTTGTAGGTAAAGACCCGTCAACACCAAAGTGACAGACACTTAAGCAAGAGTCTCAACCTCGACACGCAACAATGTAGATGAGTGTTTGGGTCAGGAGCTGGTGCACAGCAAGTGTTAGGTTCAGGAGCAGGTGCACAGCAACAGTGTTAGGCTCAGGAGCAGGTGCACAGCACCAGTGTTAGATTCAGGAGCTGGTGTTCACCACTATCAAACCACTAGGTGTATCAACCTCAGTTATATTTATGGGATGCAAATTTGTTAATACAATTTTTAGCGTAAAAATACTACTTTATCAAAGTAACGTTGCACACTCCCAGAGGAGAGGGGTTGTGCACCATACTCTCAGTTATTAATCTAATAAGTTTAATTTCAGAATTTGTAGAGGGGAGCCAGACTAAAAATATCTCTAAAATAGATTCCAGAAAATATTTTCGGAAAACAGATTTCATGCCGTGGCTATTAGTTTGTATGTATAAATTGCCTGTGTGTTTAAATGTTAGGCTTTTTGATTAATAACCAAAAAAATATAAAAACATTGAAAATTATTCTTAAAAATAATAAGAACAAAGTTAGTAAAATATATGCTATATAGGATTTCTAGACTAGGCCAAAAATGCCATATTTATACAGAAATTACACAACACAGAAACCTGGTTAACCAGGCAGTCAAGAGGACAGCCTGGCTTCAGGCAGGTAGCCTGGGTAGAAGAACTCTCGAAACCAGTCACAGCTATGCCACTGACTACTTGCTTGCAGTCGTTTTCGGGGGTCACCGCCTCTGTGGCCCGATTCCAGAACCAGGTCTCTCTGTTGATGGCGTGATCAACCAGGCTGCTGGTGCTGGCCCCATGCAGTCCCATTTATGCACCACAGCCCGCCTGATCAGGAACTTAAAAAAATGATCTTTTTCCCCGCTGAAGGCAGCCAGGTGTCTGTTGGCAATTTCCCTTATGCATGGAGGAAGAGTGTTGAAACGTCGAGGTTCCCTGACACTTAAGTGAGTTTCTCTTAGTGTACTCATCGCACATCTGCTTTTCACTGGAGGTATTTTCCATATTTTCCATCGATTACTGAGGTTTGAGATCAATCAAACCAGGATTTTTTACGTATAAATTATGATGAATCTTTCTCGACAACGTTCCAAAGAGAACAGTTTAAGGGATTTTAAGAGTTCTCAGTAGTTCAGAAGTTTGACTGAATTTATATGGGCAGTGAAGGTTCTTTGTGAATAAACGGTTAAGGGTTCCCCCTATAGTCTACCTACTTGTAGCTAATTACGGAGGTCATCGTCCCCCGAGGCGTGATCCCGCACCAGGCCTCCTAGTTGATGGTTGATCAATCGGACTGACCAATCAGGGTATTTTTCAACTCTGGACGGTTCTTCTAATTGCTGGCTTAGGGAGAATTTGTTACGGCGTTACTCGTTGGTTTGGATGTGTTTATCTGGAGTACTGTTATTTAGACCACTAAACTCTATACTCAGCCACATTGCCATATAAATGTTCAAACTCCACACCTCAGCAACAGTAATTTATGTCTCTTCTGGCGAGTTAATTAACAACATGGGAGCAATGACCAGTAAATGAAATTATCTATTGCTAAACTATCTACTATTTTCTTGGCAGTAAGTCAGTCATCTTCATTTACTGCTTGTCATGGGTTCGATCCCCACCCGTTCTGTAATTCATATATTGTTTCCTTGGCAGTACACTATCTTATCTACTGCTTAACTATCTACTTTTTCGTAAGCAGTAGGATACCTTCTACTGCTTAGCTATCTACCGTTCCCTTGGCGTCAACCTATTCACCATTGTTCTGGTAAAAGGAGGCTTACCGCTTGTGGCATAAAAAGAGGCGCGAAATCCGCGTGAATCATTCGGCACATTTAATGCTGAAGGCTCGATCCTCCATCCTCTGAGAATTTAGGCTTGTGATATTAAAGATATGTAATATTTTTCCAGTGTGAGTGGGTGGTATACTATAGTTATTTTCTTCCCGCTGAAGTGTGAGTATATGAAAAGGCAGAGAGAAATAGACCAATGGTTTATTTCGCAGCTTTGTACGAAGAATTATGGTCTATATCATGGCTCTATACGGAGACTAGAGGTCTATATCGTGGCTACAAATGGAGACCAGTGGTCTATATCGTGACTATGTATGGAGACCAGTGGTCTATATCGTGGCTAAATACAGACACTTTATACTCGACACTATATTAAAGGGCACAAATATTCGCCAATATAATTAATTTTGCTTTAAAATTCACTACAAACTTTAAATACACTCTCTGCTGTAGAAACCAGCGTGATGTTTGTCACAAAGCTGAGAGAAGATCCTCAAGCCAGAATAATCTTAGTTACAACGTTGAAGACCACTTAGGCTGTTAACACCATCTTACAACGCTGATAAAGACCAGCGAGGCTGCTCCATCTTACAACGCTGAGAGAAGACCACCAAGGCTGCTCCATTCAAGAAGCAATTACGACTCCATTCATTCAGAGGTCCCAGGAAGCACTTGAGGGTTCTTCGAGGGACTACTGAAGACCCACATATGCAACGCTTTATCAAGTTCCACTGACATCACCTACACCACACATAGCCAATAGACAACACTAATAAACGAGACCACCAACAGACGGCTCCACCAACAAACGACTTAACCAATAAACGAGGTCACCAATAATTGCTTAAACCAATAGATGATACCACCAATAAGCGACGACACCAGTAGATGCATTTAAAAACAAACGACGCCACAAATAAAAGGTGCCAACAGATGTCTGCACCAATGAACGATATCCAAGGACGACTCCATTAGGCGAATCAGCCAATCTGAGATCTGTAGGACACTCATTGTGCTATAAAGACATGTAGCAAGGAAAAACTTTCTATTTTAACTAAGTCTCACCCGCCTAGGGCTACGTTTCGCCCACTGAAAGCTTCAACAAGTACAATGTCGAGTCAGGTGACGCCGGAGAACGTGACGTCTGGATGTCAGGTGGCTGGAATATTTATATTTTTTGAGCATCCGGAACAGTCAAATTCAGTACAATCAAGTTAAACGCAAGTCATGTTCAAGATAATTGTGCTCGACACAATCACGTTCAACACAGGAGGTATCGATACAGCCTGTGTTCTTAATACAAACCTGAGCACACAAACAACACACCACAGTTACTAACACATTCTAGCAGCTGGTGTCATTAGCAACCACAATTACAAAGCACCAAAATGCAATACTATATCATAAACCATAACTCAATACAATACAGCACAAGAGGCAGCAGTCACCAAAGAGCCCGGCATGCAATACGACCCTGGACCATCGCTCAGGCAAGCCACGTCTTCCCCTAGTTAGTGGAGCCGTGACATTCAACTCTGCCCCTCCACCGTGTTTCAGACCTCCCACCAGTGCTAATAAGGAATCAAAGGACCGTAGCCAGGCAGTATGGGAGGTCACTGGAGTGGTAGCTGATGGCAGCGAGGCCAGTCTTCAACACGCATCCCGGCAGCTAAATGACGGGATGTATGCAAGCGATACACGGATATTATGAAGACATTCACGAACAAGCTTATTCATCACTGCTTTGAAATCTATCAACAGGTTGTGCAACGTGTCTGTGCCTATATATATATATATATATATATATATATATATATATATATATATATATATATATATATATATATATATATATATATATAATGTCCAACAAGTCGGCCGTCTCCCACCGAGGCAGGGTGACCCAAAAAGAAAGAAAATCCCCAAAAAGAAAATACTTTAACCATCATTCAACACTTTCACCTCACTCATACATAATCACTGTCTTTGCAGAGGCGCTCAGATACTACAGTTTAGAATAGTCCCTCCAAACTGTCACTATCCCAGACCCCTCCTTTAAAGTGCAGGCATTGTACTTCCCATTTCCAGGACTCAAGTCCGGCTAAATCTATAACAACTGGTTTCCCTGAATCCCTTCACTAAATATTACCCTGCTCACACTCCAACAGCTCGTCAGGTCCCAAAAACCATTCGTCTCCATTCACTCCTATCTAACACGCTCACACACGCTTGCTGGAAGTCCAAGCCCTTCGCCCACAAAACTTCCTAATTTGATCCATTCTCTCTAAATGACCAAACCACCTCAACAACCCGTCTTCAGCCCTCTGACTAATACTTTTAGTAACTCCACACCTCCTCCTAATTTCCACACTCCGAATTCTCCTGTCTAAGGGCAATGCCCTTAGACAGGACATCCCCACTGCCTCCAGCCACCTCCTCGCTGCAGCATTTACAACCCATGTTTCACACCCATATAAGAGTGTTGGTACAACTATACTTTCGTACATTCCCTTTGCCTCCATAGATACCTCAACGCACCACTTACCTTTTTTTCCTTCATCAATTCTAGGGTTAACCTCATCATTCATAAACCCATCCGCTGACAAGTCAACTCCCAAATATCTGAAAACATTTACTTCTTCCATAATCCCTCTCTCCAATGTGATATCCAATTTTTCTTTAACTAAATCGTTGTGTATATTAATTTGGACAGTGATGAAATAAGACATTTATTTGGAAAATTAATGTTTATTTGAAAAATAAACGGCAAAAAATGACAAAATTTATTTAATATGAGATATGACTGCCTTTTGCTGTCATAAGTATTGCTATACGCTTTGGCATAGAATCTACCAATGTTGAACACATTTTGGCAAGTTCTTCGTGGTGGTACCAGGTGGTAATAACAGCAGCAGTTAGCTTCTCCACAGTTGAACAGTCCTGTTTCACAATCCTGCGTTTGGTTGTTGCCCATAAATTCTCAATTAGGTTGAGGACAGGAGAGTTTCCATTGCAATTTAGAACGCTTAGCCCACTCTCTTGAGTAAACTATTGTTGAAAGTATTGGTGGCAACAATGAACTATTGTTGAAAGTAGTGGTGGTAACGCTGAGTGAGCTATGTGGAAGGGAAAGAAGTGGTGGTAACAGTGTGCCATGTACTGAGGAAAGAAGAGGTGAGTGGTGGTTGTGGTAACGTAGAGTGAACAACTGCGGAAGAAAAAGATGTTGTAAACTGAGTGTTCAGTTTCCATTTGTTCCCCTTGTCCTGGTACCAGCCCTTGGGAACACCTTGTCTTTGTCCACCTGGTCGATCGATGTCAGGAGGCTCTTGGTCCTCTAGTGTGTTTTCCTCCAGAGTTGGGGGATGAAACTCTCTAGACATCTCTTCATAGTCTTGGGCGCAGAGAGAGAGAGAGAGAGAGAGAGAGAGAGAGAGAGAGAGAGAGAGAGAGAGAGAGAGAGAGAGAGAGAGAGAAATGTTGACGTTTAAGTTCAAAACAATATGTAAGAGAAATTTCATTTGCTACGCTACGGAAAAATTGAAGAAATGTGTACTGGAACAGAGTATAAAGCACTCAACCCGTTCACTAGAGCGGAAGACTTAAGAATACGAGGGACTTAAGAATACGACGTCGGAAGATCTTACGTTCAAGCACCATAATAGTGTTACTATTACCAGGCTAGAGATGCGACTCAGGATATTCTTCAAGGTACTTGTACTCTTGACTGAAAAACTCTTGTACAATAACAAGTGAAACTGGAGATATGGAAAAAAAATGCAGAGAACTTTTACTCCCTCAAATTGTACTCTCTGGGACGCAGGCAAGAAAGATACTTCATAATTTTCACCTGAAAAATGTTGGAGGAGTTTTTCTAGATTTAAACAATGAAATTAACTCTTACAAGACAACGGAGGATCTGCAGACGTTGTAAATTATCCTACCGTAAACCAGGGGGTGTAACATGAAAACTGAGAGAATTCATTAGGTGTAAATGATCCAGGTCTTTTCCCACGCTCTGTAACAAATATGGAAATTACCAACAGATCCTTTGCTATCTTCAAGAGGAAACAGATCCAACAGATCCCTGGCCTATCTTCAAGAGAAACTAACTGCCTGAGGCAGATAGTTCCTAATCAACAGGCTGTGATGCTTTTGTTGTTGATAGTTTGAATAACCTGACTGAAAAGCCCATCAACTAGAAAACCTGGTCAGGGACCGAAGTGCAGGGGCGATAATTCCCTGAAACCATGGAGAGGTAGGTAAAAGAGGTGTGTAAAAATATCATATTTCGCCTACTTTTCATTCCTTTCTTGGGGGTAAGGGGTGTCATATAAAAGAATTCAGTAACAACCAAGTCACTATACCACCATCCCACATCTGTGTTCAGCTCACTTTGCTAGAAGCATCATAGTATACAACACCAATACATCGCCTTTCTCCGTGCCACAGGAACAGCTCTAGAACCAATCTTTCCCCGCGTTACAGGAACGGCAAGAGAAACACAGCAGCTGGCTACTCGTGCATTTGGGAAACAGCAGTGAAGATGGAGCGCCGATAACAGCAGCTTCCCTCGCCCTACAGACATACATTACCATTTCCGTTCAATATGGAGCACCTGGACCAGGGCACAACACAGCAACTAGCCACATATTGCTGGAAGGTTTGAGGGAGGGGAGAGAGAGAGAGAGAGCGAGAGAGAGAGAGAGAGAGAGAGAGAGAGAGAGAGAGAGAGAGAGAGAGAGAGAGAGAGAGAGAGAGAGAGACAGAGACAGACAGACAATGAGAGAGCAAAATATTTTTGGGAACAAAATCAGAAGGGCCAATCTTCATATAAACATTATGAAAGAATGTATCAGAAACATTTCTTCAGCATGCATTCACTCAAGCATCTAAATTACTGGAAACAGTCAAGTCTATCTCTACTCGTATTCCTAGGAACAAAGACGAGAGAGGTACATTATAATCTACACCTGGAGAATTCTAGGAGGATTGGTCCCAGATCTGCTCAAACAAATCGTTCCCCTTGAAAGTAAGAGGGAAACCTCAATAAACGTGAAGGGTCCAAGACTTGTTAACGTCCCCCCTTCATACATAAGGATGATTACCAACAGACTCTTGGCTGCCTTCAAGAAGAAACTGGACAAGTTTCTCAATTCGGTGCCTAATCAGCCGGGCTGTGGTGCTTACGTTTCAATTAATACAGTTAGCACCAGCAGCCTGGTTGATCATGTCATCCACGGGAGGATTGGCCTGGGACTGGGCCCCGGGGGCGTTGACCCTCGGAACACACTCCAGACAAACCTCAGGTATTATATATATATATATACTATTCGTAATCAAAGTGATTTTCGCAGATTTACTGCATAAAAAAAATTCACTGCATACTCAGTAGAAAAACAATGGCCCTTTTTAGGCCAAACTCACCGATTTGGCTTACTCGGCACGACACACACGCACACACAAGGTGGACAGAGACAGAATGTTCCAGAGATGGGACACTCCAACACGGGGACACAGCTGGAAGTTGAAGACTCAGATGAATCACAGGGATGTTAGGAAGTATTTCTTCAGTCACAGAGTGGGAAAAAATGTAGTGGAGGCAGGATCCATTCATAGCTTTAAGAAGAGGTATGATAAGGCTCATGGCAAAGGGAGAGAGACCCAGTAGCGGCCAGTGAAGAGGCGGGGCCAGGAGCTATGAATCGACCCCTACAACCACAACTAGGTGAGTACACACACACACAGTACAGTCTAGCGGGCCAAAGACTACAAACCTCACCCACACATCAAGCAAATAACTGCTGCAGCATATGGGTGACTAACGAACCTAACAATAGCATTCCGACATCTCTGTAAGGAGTCGTTCAGGACCATGTACACCGTGTACGTCAGGCCCATATTAGAGTATGCAGCTCCAGTTTGGAACCTTCACCTGGCCAAGCAAGTCAGGAAACTGGAGAAAGTGCTGCAAAGGTTTGCAACGAGACTAGTCCCGGAGCTAAGGGGCATGTCCTACGAGGAGAGGCCTGACGACACTGGAGGACAGGGGGGACATGATAACGACATATACTGAGAGGAATCGACAAGGTGGACAGAGACAGGATGTTCCAGATATGGGACATGACAACATTTGGAAGTTGAAGACTCAG
This sequence comes from Cherax destructor, assembly GCA_009830355.1. Taxonomy (NCBI): domain Eukaryota; kingdom Metazoa; phylum Arthropoda; class Malacostraca; order Decapoda; family Parastacidae; genus Cherax; species Cherax destructor. The sequence continues at coordinate 41,836 of WNWK01005271.1, read as the reverse complement.
ATGAGTCACAAGGATGTTAATTAGTATTTCTTCAGTCATAGAATTGCCAGGAAGTGGACTACTCTGGAAAGTGAAGTTGTGGAGGCAGGTACCATACATAGCTATGTATGGCAGGTACCATACATAGCAGAGGTACTCTGGATAAAATTTAGTCATTTTTTTACAGGATAATTTGCATCTCTTATGAATTTATTCATTACTCACCTGGAGTGCTACAGGTTGGGCCCACCCGGCCCCTGAACCTTCTGACAGCTGTTCACATCCCATTCTTTTAACCTCACTTATCCACCTCCCTTAATCATCCAGTTCCCCATCTCCCACCCCTCTTACCTCCAATTTTACTCGGATCGGTAACTCCAAGGGTTAATAAGTGGCAATAACCCAAGGAACCCAAGGAGTGTGGCTTATTTCCACTGAAGGAAAAAGGCCCTTAAGACCTCCCCAGGGATGTGATCTACAACAGTCGACTGCTAGGCTAGAGGGGCAGCATGTGTTAGTAGACTTGCCCAGTCGTCTCTATCCGCCCAGGGGATTCAACCTGGGTACTTTCGGTTGTGCTACTACTTTGCAAGAAATGATCTCACTATCTCTTATATTCCTCTCCTTACCTGAAGGATACTTAAAGGACGTTTCCTGGGGTCAGAGCCCAAGCAGCCCAGTCCCAGACTAGGCCTCCCGGAAAATCAGGGCCTGATCAGCCACGCTCTCACTGCTGGCCGCACACATTCCGACATACAAACCACAGCACGGCTGGTCAGGCACTGATTTGAGGAATTTGTCCAGTTTCCTCATGAAGACCGCGAGAGGTGTGTTGGCAATTCCCCTTATGCACAGAGGAAGGACGTTGAGTCGGGGACCGCTGACATTCATCGAGTTCTCTCTTAGTGTACTCGTCGCACCACTGATTTTTTTAATAGAAGTATTTTGAACCGTCTGCCAAGTCTCTCTTTTGTCATACGGAATGATTTCGGTGGTAGTAGGTTTGGAACCAGTTCCTCTGATTTTCCAGGTGTAAATTATAAATTATGTATCTTTCCTGCCTACATTTCAAGAAATGCAGTAAAGTGATTTCAAGCATTCTCGGTAGTTCAGACGCCTGCCATAAAGGGATGTCATCAGTGTACAGCAGTATTCCACCTTTGAGAGAACAAGTGACTTAAAGAGTATCATCAATGGCTCAGCATCTCTTGTCTTGAAAGTTCTAGTTATCCAGCTTATAATTTTCCTTGTGGTAGCAATGGTAACATTTTTGTGATCTTTGAATGAGATATCTTCCAACAGCATTACTCATTAGCCTCGTACATAGGACTTTTTCACTGTACTGAATGATTCGAGTTTGTTCCGTGCTCCGTTACAGTCTTTATTGCCTCCACTCTTCCACAGCGGAGCAATTGAAACTACTACTCGTTAAACATCATATTGTTGTCTAAGGCTCGCTAGAAGACTTAATTTATATCCACCTGAAGCCTCGCTGTGTCTGCAACGGACGCCGTAGCACTAGTAAAGGATGCTACGGTGCTATATGATTTATGTCCTTGTCAATGTCAGATAAAAGAATGTGAAACATAAGTGAGGTGAGTAGAGTGCCAAGAGAATCACTGTGGCAGCCTCCGAGTTCACCCTGTTTACTACTACTCTCTGGGTTCTATTTAAGAAAATAAACATCTCACCACTTTTTCAGTTAATCCTTTTGCCCGCATTTTGTGTGGACACACCAAGGTCGCAACTTGTCCAACGCTTTGGCAAAAATAAGTGAACACTATATCAGCATTTAGCACGATTATAACTACTCTTCCCTCTTTTCCCCTTACCCATTCCTTTTTCCTCCTTCCCATGCTCTTCCTGTGGAAAAACTAGTGTTTTCCGCCAGAAGGGAGTTGCGGGGGCCTACTATAAGAGAAGATCGTACGTGGGAGATGGGTCCTTCACCTGTTACCCTCATTCTAACCATCTTCTTCATCTATTATATTCTTTATCATTCAAATGCTCGTTTCTCCCGCCTTCCGTCACCATCTCCACTTCCTGTATTTTCTCCCTTCCTTCTTTCCCCTACCCCCTCATCATCCACTAACGTCTTCACTCATGTTTCATTCCCTCCTTCCCCATATCCCCTCCCTGCTACCTACCTCTCTTCCCCCTCCTCAACGCAGCCCTGGGGCGAGTGGCTGCCCTAATCTCTTTACTGGAAAATACATTTCTCCACTCTGTACACCGCCATTTCCTCCTCATTCATACAGAAGCCCAAAACAGTGTAGAATTTGACAATGGCTGTGGCACCCCACGTCGATAGTTGGTGGCTGGCGAGGGTGGTGAGGAAGATGGCGAGGGTGGGGAGGAAGATGGCGAGGGTGGGGAGGAAGATGGCGAGGGTGGTGAGGAAGATGGCGAGGGTGGGGAGGAAGATGACGAGGGTGGGGAGGAAGATGGCGAGGGTGGGGAGGAAGATGGCGAGGGTGGGGAGGAAGATGGCGAGGGTGGGGAGGAAGATGGCGAGGGTGGTGAGGAAGATGGCGAGGGTGGGGAGGAAGATGGCGAGGGTGGGGAGGAAGATGGCGAGGGTGGGGAGGAAGATGGCGAGGGTGGGGAGGAAGATGGCGAGGGTGGGGAGGAAGATGGCGAGGGTGGGGAGGAAGATGGCGAGGGTGGGGAGGAAGAGGACGAAGGTGGGGAGGAAGATAGCGATGGTATGGATGAAGATGTTAAGGGTGGGGAGGAAGATGGGGAGGGAGATGGCGAGGGTGGTTTGCAGTTAAATACCTAGCTGGACCACAGTGACGCTAGGAAACGTTCACAGTGTTAAGACCTACACGAAAAGATGGAGATAAACAACATGAACAGTTTCAGAAACAGGTATGATAGGGCGCACTTAAAGGGGAACCCACAGCTGTGTACGTCGAAGAAGAGGTTTTCAAAGGGAAGACAACTGAAAAAAAGATACATACTTCACTGAGGTTTACCGTGCTGCAGGCAGAGTTAGGTAAATTAAGCGAGTCATCAATTTTCCGGCGTAGGAGACCAGTGGCTTGTGAAGGAGGTACTTTGGTGAAGAGGGAGGCCATGTCCAGGCTGGAGAGTTTCTAGACTCCTATGTTGGTGTTGCAAAAGCGGCTAAAGTCTGCAAGTGTTTAAGACGCACAGGACTAATGTTACGCAAGACCCTGGAGAGGTGTCGTAAGGAGAAGGGGGGGGGGGGGTTCTGCCTAGTCCAGGAAAAAACAGGTCTCTGTGGGGTCTTGGGTTTAAGGCAAATGATATATTCTAGCTGGTTTGAGATTGTTAGGGACACTACAGTACTTCCTGTAAATAACCATTTTTTTAAATACTTTCTAAACGATATTAATGCAAACTGTCTATATGAAAGTTACAAACTAAGAGTAAAAATTACAGATTATGGTATAACTCTACGGTATCCACATATAAAATTTGAAGCAGTAATCATGAACAGTGTAAATTTTATTTAGATTATTAACCCAGGAGTGTTAGTAACCCAGAATAACCCATGAAAGCTAAGCAATATGGCTTATTTCCGCTGGCGTTCTCTTAGGTCCTTTCCCCCAGGATGCAACTCACAACATTTAACTCCTACCTGTAGTCTACCTGGAGAGTTTTCCGAAGGTTTACGTCCCCGCGGCCCGGTTCCCAATTAGGCCTGATCAACCAAGCTTTTGGTGATAGCCGCACAAAGTCCAACGTAAGTACCACAGCTTGGCTGATCAGGCACTGACTTGATAAACTTGTCCAGTTGTTTCTTGAAGACGGCCAGGGGTATGTTAGTAATCCTCTTATATATGAAGGGGAGGACAGTGAAACGTTTTTGTCCCTTTACACTTACTGAGTTTTCCCTTTAGTGTAATCAATGTACCCCTGCTTTTCATTGGGTGTATTTTGCACCGTCTCCCAAGCCTCTTGCTTTTAAGGGAAAAGATTTGTGTGAGCAGATTTAGAGCCAATCCTTCTAGAATTTTCCAGGTGTAGATTATAATGTACCTCTTTCGCCTACGTTCCGAGGAGTGCAAATCAAGGGACTTCCAACGTTTCCAGTAATTTAGGTACTTGACTGAATCTATGTGGGCAGTGAAGGTCCTCTGTACATTTTTCCAGGTCTACAATTTCATTTACCTTGAACGGAGCTGTGAAGAGTACAGCAATACTCCAACGTGGAGACAACAAGTCACTTTACGAGAATCATTGATTTGGCATCCCTTTTTCTAAAGGTTCTAGTTATCCAGACAAGGTTCAAAGAAGACCAAGTACGTAAATCTCTACCAGAGTTGAAAAAATATAATTTATAAAGAAATGTTGACATCATTAAAGATGCCCACGCATCTTTAATGATGTCAACATAACTACATATAAGGTAATAAAAGAACATGAAGGGGTAAGTAAAGAAGACTTCGTAGTACCTACAACAGGGAAAGCAAGAAGGCAAATTATGATCTGAAAAAAACGGAACAGAATATATACTAGAAAATTTTTCTTCGCAGAGTGGTCGACTAATGGAATTACAAGATGCGGTAGTAAGTACACAACAAATGGTAATTTATTAAAGAAATAAATGTCCGGGACCCAAGACTGTTCAACATCATCCCACCAGCCATAAGAGGAATTACCAATATACCCCTGGTTGTCTTCAAGAGGGAGCTGGACAGATACCTAAAGTCGGTGCCGGATCAGCCGGGCTGTGGTTCGTACGTTGGACTACGTGCGGCCAGCAGCAACAGCCTCGTTGATCAGGCCCTGATGCACCAAGAGGCCTGGTCATGGACCGTACCGCGAGGGCGTTGATCCCCAGAATACCCTCCAGGTAGACTCCAGGTAGGTAGGTAGACAAAATGGACATGTTACTGATGACGGGACACCACTAACATACCTAGCTAGCTAGCTAGCTCTCTCTCTCCCTTTCGCGCTCTCTTTTTCTCCCTTTCGCTCTCTCTTCCTCTGACTTCAGCAGAATCTTACTCCCGGAATAAGGTCATCTTAAGGCTTAAGGGTCACAAGGTCGCGGGCCAGACAGCGTAACACTGGGATTCTCGACCAAACAACCGTCGCCACTCAGCCCAAGTTTTATGGTCCTTTCTGAATGCATTTCAAGACAGCTGTGAGTCTTTAGAAATATTGTGTGTGTGTGTGTGTGTGTGTGTGTGTGTGTGTGTGTGTTACACTCGCTAAGAGAAAACCAAATACTAAGAGGAGACACTAAGGGGCAACATTATGGGAAAACCTCTATCAGAACCCATTGGGTGAAAATACTATGGGGAAACACTAAAGGGAAAACCCTGTGGGAAAACACCAAGAAAAAACTATGAGAAACCACTCAGGGCAAACACAAAGCTTAAACACTCAGGGCAAACACAAAGCATGAACACTCAGGGCAAACACAAAGCTTAAACACTCAGGGCAAACACAAAGCATGAACACTCAGGGCAAACACAAAGCTTAAACACTCAGGGCAAACACAAAGCTTAAACACTCAGGGCAAACACAAAGCTTAAACACTCAGGGCAAACACAAAGCTTAAACACTCAGGGCAAACACAAAGCTTAAACACTAGGGCAAACACAAAGCTTAAACCCCACTCCAGGGCAAACACAAAGCTTAAACACTCAGGCAAACACAAAGCTTAAACACTAAAGGCAAACACAAAGCTTAAACACTAGGCAAAAAAGCAAACACCAGGCAAACACAAAGCTTAAACACTCAGGGCAAACACAAAGCTTAAACACTCAGGGCAAACACAAAGCTTAAACACTCAGGGCAAACACAAAGCTTAAACACTCAGGGCAAACACAAAGCTTAAACACTCAGGGCAAACAAAATAAAAAGGCAACACAAGCTTAAACACTCAGGGCAAACACAAAGCTTAAACACTCAGGGCAAACACAAAGCTTAAACACTCAGGGCAAACACAAAGCTTAAACACTCAGGGCAAACACAAAGCTTAAACACTCAGGGCAAACACAAAGCTTAAACACTCAGGGCAAACACTAAGCTTAAACACTCAGGGCAAACACTAAGCTTAAACACTCAGGGCAAACACTAAGCTTAAACACTCAGGGCAAACCCTAAGCTTAAACACTCAGGGCAAACCCTAAGCTTAAACACTCAGGGCAAACCCTAAGCTTAAACACTCAGGGCAAACCCTAAGCTTAAACACTCAGGGCAAACCCTAAGCTTAAACACTCAGGGCAAACCCTAAGCTTAAACACTCAGGGCAAACACTAAGCTTAAACACTCCCCTTCCCAGGGCAAACCCTAAGCTTAAACACTCAGGGCAAACCCTAAGCTTAAACACTCAGGGCAAACCCTAAGCTTAAACACTCAGGGCAAACCCTAAGCTTAAACACTCAGGGCAAACCCTAAGCTTAAACACTCAGGGCAAACCCTAAGCTTAAACACTCAGGGCAAACCCTAAGCTTAAAACCAGGGCAAACCAGCTTAAACACTCAGGGCAAACACTAAGCTTAAACACTCAGGGCAAACACTAAGCTTAAACACTCAGGGCAAACCCTAAACACTAAGCTTAAGTACACTCAGGGCAAACCTAGCTAACATAGGGAATAAGACCAGGGTAAAGGGATGGAGAGCAGAAATATTGCTAAAGAGGAAAGTGTATCACTACCTCCGCCAAGTGCCAGATCAACCAGGCTATGTGGGTCAGCGGGTCGCTAGCAGCAACAGCCTGGCTGAACAGGCACTTAACAAGGAAGCATGGCCAAAGGCCGGGATGGTAGGGTAGAAAAGCCCTCGAATAGGTCACAGGTATATCAGAGGTATAACAATCGCATGCATCTATGCATCTCACTCCCTGAGTCACTGAAGCACTCGCCCTGTTGTTCCTGCCTGTTGTACAGCGTGTGAATCAGCCTCTGGTGGGGCACCGTATCAACAGTCTCCCTGCAGTACAGAAACATGCAATCTGCCCACCCTTGTCTTGTTTGCTTCTGGCTCTCCTGCTTATTTTTTCTTCATTTATTTCATATATTTTACCTACTCTTAAAACTGTATATAGTGTTGGTTTCCACCATCTCTTCCTCTAGTTCGGTCACCACCTTGATGCCAGCATAGCACTTCGTAACATTCCTGTAGTTGGTTTGCGTCTTCAGCTGTAATTTACCTTCCGTGGTTCCTCTTTTCAACGCAAAACTCTTATCTAATAATTTTGTATTTTGTTGTTAAGTTGTTCAACATGAACCTTGCGTAAAATGTCGCTATAGTTCCAAATCGTTCTTGGGTGAAGTTCCTGAATGCAGTTCTCAAGTAAGACTGTTTTGCAATTTGCCATTTAAGTTATACCACTGATATGTATTTCTGGTGATATGCTTACGCTCTGAGCTTTCTCCTAAAACGCTTTTTGTAACGTTTTTTATTCCCTTTTCTATTCTCGTTACTTTGGACTTATCAAGACTGAAGCCTAGTAATCGCCTTCCTGGCCACGTCTGCACCCTATTTAAATCGTCTTGGAGTCTCCTGTCTCTCCCGTTACCTATCTCATTTTTGTTGTTCTTGCATTCCTCTAGAGACAGATGCCTACTGACACAGATGCTCGTGTGGCACCGCTGGCCGCTATGTGGCAAACCAGGGCGGAGCGCGATCGCTAGTTTACCGGTCGGACTCCGTGTTTATAGTAATTTTTGTCAATTATTTAACGTGCAAAACTAGTGATGCGCATGATTCAATTTCATTCGATAGGTGGTATATCATGAACAGTAAGGTTCCAAGCAATGATGCTTGGGGGTCTCCAGCGATTACCTGCGCCCACTCCGACACCTAATTTCTTACCATTTTCATTCATGAGATATTTCTGCGTTCACTGGAACATCTTGGCTGCTGCTCATCCCTGCTCCTCAGTTTGTTATATATCAGCCACTTGTGTCGTACTGTGTCAAATGATTTTGTATAGTGTATATTACTTGTACCGGCATTACGAGTATTCTGGCCTTTTGAATCTTTTATACCTATTCTTAAAGCAGTGTATTGAATTTACCTCCACTGCATTTTTATATTAAAAAAACAATGGATAAACCCGTTTAAGTCCACCCAGCTCCTCCACTGCAGATTGGAGTGTATTTTTATTATTAACATGAAAATTGACGGATAAATCTAAAAAACTTCTACTTATATTTAGAATATATTTCACTTTCCTGTATATATTTTTTAATAGTTCTTATTCCTGAAATACATCTCTTTTTTTTTCATATTAGGAAAACTGATCTGGCGACAGCTGCAGGGGCAGTTTTCTCCAATATCAGATACAGCGACATGCATATCATTCCACTTTTCATCCAACATGAGACTTACGAAGTACTTCTTAACATCCCTTTGACTCATCTCTGTCTTCAGCTTCCACCCGAGTCTCCTTGTCCTTGGTTGATTTAATTTATAACTGTGTGTGAAGAGAGAGAGAGAGAGAGAGAGAGAGAGAGAGAGAGAGAGAGAGAGAGAGAGAGAGAGAGAGAGAGAGAGAGAGAGATAGAGAGAATGTGATGTGGGGTTGGGGACTTGGGTGTGAGGGGGGGAAAACATCTTCACACGATTTCATGATAGTACCCAGAAACAATTGTAATATATAAAATCCACTGTAAAATGATGACAAATGACCGGGCACAAGAACAAACAAAAAAAGACACCTTATAACTGTGGCCTCACACGCAAATAAACAACTAAGGGCTAATCACATAATGATAACAATAGTTTCGTGTTTGGGACTTGGGGGGGGGGAGGGGATATTAAGTGGGGTGATAGAGACCTGTTTAGGAGGGGTGTGGGGTGGGGGAGTTGCTGCCTGTCACCACTACATCCCACCGAACATAATTTGTAGAGATAATATATTGCCTAGGCTACCCTTTCCTCCCTCCCTCCCTCTCGCTGTCCTCCCGGCTTATTCTACATGTAAGCTCTGTGAAAAAAGAGAAGGCATGTGAGCTTTATCACTATAGTTGAGTGTCCAGTTGTCAGTGACTTTCGGTCTGCTGGAATGTAATACTTGGAACTGTGTGAATACTTTAGCTACTCCAGGGTACGTGAGGATATACTCAATGTTAACCTTAAATTTACCAGCGCGCATTAGCAGCCTAGTGATGCCACAGTTGTACGCAAAGACATACAGTATATGTATATATTATTTATATGCGTGTGTTTTGTGTTTATATATACATAAGAGTGAATGTATACATGTACAGACATTGCGTGCGTGTGTGTATGGGGGGGAAGGGAGTACTTATAGATATCTAATGACATCCATATTTATCTTCATCCTTTTCCTTTCATCTGCCTCATGTGTATAATTTCCCTTGCCCCAGCTTGATGATATCCTCATTAATCTATTGAAGTCTCCCAGCTCAAGCTGGTGCTACTGAAATCTTTCAGCTCAGACAAGACATATTTCAACACCTTCTATGAGCCCCATCCTGGGTGACAGAATATGACAAGGAAACATAGCTAGCTTTTGTTCTCACTGAGTAATTATCATAAAGAATTGGGTAGCAGCACACTACTTATGTATCTCGCTCATACCCTCTCTCTCCTCTCCCTTATAACCCGCTCTCTTCCGTCCCTCCTCCCTGCCCCCTCACTTCATCACACCACTTACCAAACGCACTGTCATATCACGGGCGAATAAGGTTGACCGTTCTTACCCTCCATATGGGTGAGTACCTCCATATGGGTGAGTAATGAGTTAAACCAGTGAGGACGATACATCACTACCCCAATAGTGTGTAGTCCCCCAGTACATACTATTGGGGGACTTCAATTAATTCCGCTTAACTAGGTACACACAAGTCAGTTTTATACAGAATAGCAAATTAAAGATGCGGGAAGTGAATAATATATTCCACTCAATTACAACTTATTAATACTTAATTATTCATTACAATAATAAACTTGGTTAATGAGAAAGAGATCTGATGCTAAGATAACTAAGGGAAACACAAAATATATAAGATGGGGAACAAAATATTCATTTGTAGTATCGAGTCCTTAGTAGATCTCTCCTAGAAGACGAACCAGACTATTAACCCCAGGTTAACCCCAGCTCTCTCCTCGATTGAATCTGGCCAAGTCCTCACACAGAGCCTCCAGGTCGTCCCCTTCCAAGGCTCCTCACCAAGTCTCTTAGCTACTTTCCTCTGTGCTTATAAAAGCTCAGAGGTCACCTTCCATGGTGAAATTCACCACGTGGTCTCCATACAGACCCGAGTCCCCTGACATTATCAGGTACTACATTCCTTACCACTGTCAATCTACCACCACACATCAATGGGGCCCAACCTTCCCTTAGCACCACACATCGAAGCAGCTCGACATCCCCTTAGCACCACACATCAAAGCGGCTCAACATCCCCTTAGTACCACCCATCAAAAGAGCCCGCCTTCCCCTTAACACCATACATCATAAGGGTTCAACCTATTCTCATCACCACAACTTACAAAAGAACAGCCTACCTTCCCATACCACTATACCAAACAATATAACAATAAGGGCAGCCAGCTTACCCAGGGCACAACACAACACTAGTCTAACAATTGCCCAGGGTACCAGACTAATAATACCAGAGGCACCAAACCAATTATGGCCAGGGTACCAGTCCAACAATACAAGGGGCACCAGATCAATAATACCCAGAGTACCAGTCCAACAATACCAGGAGCACCATACCTTTGATATACCTTTGAAGAGTTTCGAGAGTTTATCTACTCTCTGAGCCCGGCCATGGGCCAGGCTCGTCTGGTGCTTGCCTGGTCAACCAGGCTGTTGCTGCTAGAGGCCCGCTGCCCGACATATCCATCACAGCCTGGTTGATCTGGCACCCGGTGAAGATACTTGTCCAGTTTCCTCTCCAGACCAATAATACCCAGAGTACCAGGCCAACAATGTCAGGGGCACCAGACCAACAAAAGAGCCAGAGTGATCATAATACCAACAAAGGCCAACGCATGTGTCACTGTGATTAAGGCCCTTCTGTAGTAGGAAATTACTGTGTATTATCTTATTAATGCCCTCCATAGCTTTATTATTGGAGGGAAGGAGAGAGATGGAAGAAAGGAGGGAGAGAGAGAGAGAGAGAGAGAGAGAGAGAGAGAGAGAGAGAGAGAGAGAGAGAGAGAGAGAGAGAATAATTTTTGCATTATTTTCAAATTATTTACAAAAATCATGTAAAATTACAGGAAACTGGACCAAAAATGATGTAATTAGGCATTATTAAAACTAATAAAGAAAATTCGCCTTTAACGAAGGCTGTATACCACCTTAACTCACTCTTCAAGATTTACACTAACTGGCGCTTTAGATGAACAAGACATGTACAACACTTGGCTATATTGCCGAAACGCTTCGCCTGCACAACAGGCTTCTACGGTCGAATGCAGATGAATATGACACTAAAGGCAGTAGATTTATTTTTTAAGTGAATGTGACCTGACCTGACTAGGTTAAGGCATTGGCTTAAGCCGGTGGGAGAATTGGACTTGCCTCGCATGGGCCAGTAGTCCTGCTGCAGTGTTCCTTCTTTCTTATGTTCTTATTGAGTACTATTTCATAATTAGCTTTAGAGGCGATAATTTTTAAATCAGAAGCTGCGTTCATTCTAGCACCTGAGTAAATGTAAATGTTTTTTTTTAACACAACAAATAAAGATGTAAACAAAATATTTTAAACACCTTATGTCAGGGTTATTGATTTGAGTACTGGTCTGGTTGTATTTACACAGGTCTATTCATTGCCATGGGCCACGCTTCTTGGCTATCAACGACCGGGTATATCGACTGCCGGCCTCTACGGCCCCATCATACCTACTCGTGAAACCGCGTCTCAGACCAGGCCGCGGTGGCCAGTGACTCCCAGGAACAGTAGACAGGTAGGTATACATTTTCGTCTAGTGGGTACTCAGCGAGCACTGGATGATATGACGTTTCGCCCACAAGTATGAAAAGACGCAAGATGCAGAGGAAACCTTTATTAGGACTTGATAAAGCTCGACACAATATAACTTGATAAAGCTCGACACAATATAACTTGATAAAGCTCGACACAATATAACTTGATAAAGCTCGACACAATATAACTTGATAAAGCTCGACACAATATAACTTGATAAAGCTCGACACAATATAACTTGATAAAGCTCGACACAATATAACTTGATAAAGCTCCACACAATATAACTTGATAAAGCTCGACACAATATAACTTGATAAAGCTCACACAATATAACTTGATAAAGCTCACACAATATAACTTGATAAAGCTCGACACAATATAACTTGATAAAGCTCCACACAATATAACTTGATAAAGCTCGACACAATATAACTTGATAAAGCTCGACACAATATAACTTGATAAAGCTCCACACAGATATATACATTGATTAAGCTTTATACAGACAAACATACTTAGATAAAGCTCTACCCAGAGCAAACAGTGTCCAAATAAATGCAGCTTATGTGTTTGTCTTCATCACAGAATTGTCTTTGCACAAATGTAAAGCAGTGACCAATGATAAAAACCCACACGAAAACTAAAGAAAAGGAGTTTTGTATATCCTGACCTTACACAAAGGCCCTCTTCAGCAAACAAGTGTGCAAGAGATAAAATTTGTATAGCATCAGGTCAGTGCCTGACCAGCCGGGCTGTGGTTTGTACGCTGGACTGCGTGTGGCCAACAGTAATAACCTGGCTGATCAGGCCCTGATCCACCGTGAAGCCTGGATTGTGAAATGCTCAATTAGGTCGAGATGCTCTCCTAAAGGAATCGAGTCCTGAAGAATTTGGGTCGATGAGCTTTTAATGTAATTAGTCTGGTGTTGGAACTAGAATAATTATCATTTGTGAGTTGATGAAATTACATTTGGCATCCACACTTTGATGGGTTTCAAGAGTTTTCCTACTCCCACAGCCCGGCCCTAGGTTACACTCGTCTGGTGCTTGCCTGATCAACCAGGCTGTTGTTGTTGGTCGCCCGCTAGCCCACGAATTGACAAACCTGTTATCAGATATTAATTCAGTTATGTTCTATCATGTGACTATAATTTCTCTGCAGGACTGTAAAATATTCCTCCAGTGTTATTATTATTAAAAAGATGAGTGTATTTTACACGCACTTGTTTCACCAATTCTTTAGACTGATGAACAGAGGTAAAAAAAAATTGCTTTACAACCAAGTGACGTTTCGCTTCCAACAGACCCACGATCAAGTGACGTTTCGCTTCCAACAGACCCACGACCAAGTGACGTTTCGCCTCCAACAGACCCACGACCAAGTGACGTTTCGCCTCCAACAGACCCACGACCAAGTGACGTTTCGCCTCCAACAGACCCACGAACAAGTGACGTTTCGCCTACACAGACCCACGACCAAGTGACGGTTCGCCTCCAACAGACCCACGACCAAGTGACGTTTCGCCTCCAACAGACCCACGACCAAGTGACGTTTCGCCTCCAACAGACCCACGACCAAGTGACGTTTCGCCTCCAACAGACCCACGACCAAGTGACGTTTCGCCTCCAACAGACCCACGACCAAGTGACGTTTCGCCTCCAACAGACCCACGACCAAGTGACGTTTCGCCTCCAACAGACCCACGACCAAGTGACGTTTCGCCTCCAACAGACCCACGACCAAGTGACGTTTCGCCTCCAACAGACCCACAACCAAGTGACGTTTCGCCTCCAACAGACCCACGACCAAGTGACGTTTCGCCTCCAACAGACCCAAGACCAAGTGACGTTTCGCCTCCAACAGACCCACGACCAAGTGACGTTTCGCCTCCAACAGACCCACGACCAAGTGACGTTTCGCCTCCAACAGACCCTTCTTTGTAGATGAATGGTTCAGAGAACCGACAAGTTGTTAAATTAGACACATATGCAACACTTGGGTATCTTTATTGAGGAAACGTTTCGCCACACAGTGGCTTCATCAGTCCGATACAAAGAAGAAAGTAGTAATAAAAGGAGGAGTTTGAGGTAATCAGTCCCTCGGCCTGGAGTCGATGTGTTCAGTCCATCAATCTTGAAATAAATACAATATAAGGCAAATAGAATTCTATTTGCCTTATTGTATTTACTTCAAGATTGATGGACTGACACATCGACTCAGGCCGAGGGACTGTACCTCAAATCTCCTTTACTACTTTCTTCTTTGTATTGACTGATGAAGCCACTGTGTGGCGAAACGTTTCCTCAATAAAGATACCCAAGTGTTGCATATGTGTCTAATTTAACAGACCCTTCTTTGGTAGCAGTTTCAAACATCTCACATTACGTCTTCCCTTCCCTACAGTACGTCTCCCCTTCCCTAAAGTACGTCTCCCCTTCCCTACAGTACGTCTCCCCTCCCTTACAGTACATCTCCCCTCCCCTTCAGTACGTTTCTCCTCACAAGCCTCCCCTGTGTAGGTCTTCCTTCCCACCACCCTCCCATGAGGGTCTCCCCTCCCCAGTATTGTAATGGGGGATCCACAATAATCCTGGTGTAATCGTCCTTGCTAGAGTACCCCATTAAAGCAGAAAAAAATAATGACATGAAAGGAAAAAATATAAATGTGTATAGATAAGCTTTCAGTGGCGCCTCTGGTGCGTCGTGCGGACGTTGGGTGCGTCGGTGGTTCCTCTGGTGCGTCGTGCGTTATTGGTTCCTCTGGTGCGTCGTGCGGACGTTGGGTGCGTCGGTGGTTCCTCGGGTGCGTCGTGCTGACGCTGGGTGCGTCAGTGGCAGCTCTGGCGAGTCAACGGCACCACTGGCGCGTCAAGCTGACGAAGGGTGCGTCAGTAACTCTTCTGGTGCGTCATGAAGACGTTGAGGAATACGTCAGTGGGCAACCCGTAATTCTCCTACCACCAGTAATAGTCGTACAGATTTAAACGTTTCATGGTGCTGCTCAGCCACCGCACTGCCAGACGTATCACCGTTGTTTTCATAACGTTTTGGGGATTAAATATAAATTCATGCAGTCTAGCCTAACCCAGCCTGATTTATAATGCATAAAATAACATTTCTAGGCCTATGGAAAGCGCTCTGAAAGTGATGATAATCGAGTAAGAAAATTAACGTTGTGAGGAACTAACGTCACCTTATAGGTGTATGCTAATAACGCAAGCAAGATATGAGAAGTAACAAGCTAGCGCCAACAGCCTGACTGATCAGGCCGACAACCAGGAGGCCTGGAGTGTGATCGAGCAGCAGGGGCCAGGGGGATAAAATGTATATGTAAATAACAGGTATATTTAATGTGTAGATAACAGGTATACTTAATGTAAGATAACAGGTATACTTAATGTAAGATAACAGGTATACTTAATGTAAGATAACAGGTATACTTAATGTAAGATAACAGGTATACTTAATGTAAGATAACAGGTACAATGTGTAGATAGGAATACTTAGTGTATAGATAGCAGGTACACTTATATATATATAATGTGAAGCACTAAACCCGGGTGGGACATTAAGTACGAGTAGTGGAGACTAGAGCCTCAGAGCAACAAACTCAAAACAAACACACTAATTGCAGTCACCTAAATGGATCAATTTGTTTGTGTGTTTTGCTTGATTCACGAAGCACTAGAACCGTTTGGTTATTCAGCGCTTTAAACATGTCTGTTTCTAACATTATCAAATCTACACTTGCCATCAACAACTTGCTATTGTGGTCACACTGGTCAACAATGGTTTCAGTTCTACTGTGGTCACAATGGTCAACAATGGTTTCAGTTCTACTGTGGTCACAATGGTCAACAATGGTTTCAGTTCTACTGTGGTCACAATGGTCAACAATGGTTTCAGTTCTACTGTGGTCACAATGGTCAACAATGATTTCAGTTCATGTTTAAGGACGTGGGTTTCTAACTAATTTGGGGAGGTTGAATTCAGATCTGAACTTAAGTTTTGCTCCAACACGTACAGTTTCTGAGAAACAGAACCCCCACGGTGGACGATTTCACCAAGACAGTCATCACGGAGAACTGATACGAGAGAACTTGACGATCAGTTTGATGATCGACTACTGCTGGACACTGCTGCGTGAGAGTCATGCTCAGCACGAGCGAAAAAAACTGAAAACTAATGTGAATATATCTGCATGACTATATGGAAATTTATATTTTATTTATGCATATATATAATGAGTTTGCATCTATTCATAATACCTATGATTGCTAGGTAACATTTATCAAGTGGGTATTCAATCTTAAATAGCCAAAATATGGATCATACAGTTTAAAAAAAAAAAACTTACGTAATAGAGACTAAATAGCGCATCAGTGCACCAAAATTACCTTAAAACAAACTTCATAAAAAGTTTGTAGTTTGTTGGCTAGTGTCACCATCACAAAGCAAGTAAAACCATTTATAGATTATTTTTTTAACATTCTGAAATCAAAATTAATAAATATTTCCGTGTCATCAACGGTGTCAGCAAATTTAGACCAAAAGGAAAATATCTCACTTTTTATGCCAAACATCTTTTGAGGAAAAAGGCACCTTGTGGGGAGTGTGGCACCCTGTGGATAAAGTGTGGATAAAGGCACCTTGTGAGGGGTGGCACCCTGTGGGTAGTGGCACCATGTTGGGAGAGTGGCACGTTGTGAGGAGTGACACCTGTGGAAAGAGTTGCACCTGTGAGGAGAGTGGCACTCCTCCTAGAGAATAGGCCTCTACTCCACCACCGCGTTTAGGCGACGTAGCGTCAGGAAGTAATTAGGTAGTTAACAAGACGAAGAACACCCTGACGAACAAACGCCAGGATTACTAACGCGGCTGGTGAATTAGTAACGCGGAAACCTTTTTTTTACAACCCTTGTACTCTCACCCCCACCATAAAAAAATGGAGCGGACGGCATGCGTGTACAAGATGACACAGGCGTGTAAGAATGCGAGGCATTCACGGAGCATTAGGAGAGACATGCGAGACAGCACCTGCATGATGCTCAGTCTCCAGCCTCACCATCTACCACACATCTCTTGAGTGCCTCAAGGTATAGTGCCACAGGTGTGCCGCAGGTTATTTCCCCAGAGTGGCGTGTCTGGGTGCAGGTGGAAGTTGGTTGGGTGGAGAAATAGCAGGGAGTTGGGGTGGGGCGTTTATTGTCGTTGTGGGGGGAAGTTTTTTTTTAATTAATCAAGAGTGGATATATTAGCAGTGTGCTGCTACCCTATTCTATCTTAGTTACATAGCGGAAGCAAAAGCTAGGTATCTATGTCTAATCGCACTGGATGGATTTCATACATGTTTACCTGGAGAGAGTTCGAGGGGTCAACGCCCCTGCGGCCCGGTCTGTGACCAGGCCTCATAAGATGAGATCTGTCAGCCTGTGTTGAGAAATTTCAGTATAATCTTTCAGTAAGATAATTTTCAAGTCACTTCTCTCTAGACCAGAATATTGCTATATACTAAAGGCAGGAAAAATTGCAGAGCTGGAGAACGTATAGAGAACCTTCACTAGTTGCATAAATTCAATCAAGCGTTTGAATTACCTGGAATGCTTGAAGGCCCTTTAACTGTACTCCTTAGAACTGGAAAATTCTGAAGGGACTGCTCCCAAAACTGCACACTGAAAGCAAGAGGCTTGACAGACGTTGGAAAATACTACCAAAGAAAATCAGAGGGGCGATAGGCACACTGTAAGAACTCAATTGGGAGATTAAGAATCTTCAATACCCTCTTTATGCATAGAGGGAATTACCAATAAACCTTTGTCTTCGAGAGGAAACTTGATAAGTTCCTCACACCAGTTCCTGATCAGCCGGGCTTTGGTGTATACGTTGGACTGCGTGCGGTTAGCACCAACAGCCTGGTCGATCAGTCTAACAAATGGGAGGCTTCGTCTGGGACCAGGCCACGGGGTCTGTGACCACCAAAAGCGACCACAGGTAACTTACAAGTCAGAAGCTTCCAAAATTCTTCCCAGCAAAGCTGGGGAGATACAGGAGAGCTGGGGGTGGGGTGCTTGTTGTGGGTGCAAGCTTTTTAAATGAGTTTTTTTTTATTTAGCAAAATATAATACAGCAGCAATGTGCTGTTATCATATTTTATATGATAGTTTCATAGTGGGAACAAAAGCTAGCTATGTCTCTGTCATACTCCATCACTCAGGATGGGTTTCCTACGTGAGGTGGGGATGGAATACGTCTGTCTGTCTGCCCCCCTCTCTCTCTCTCTCTCGTCTGTCTTGATGAGTGTACATTTTCTGTTTTTTTTTTTTTAAACAGTCTAGTATATATTTTCCTCACCAATCTTTCCCTCCATTTTCCTCTCATCTCCATCCTCCCCCTCCCTTCCATCCTCTCCCCTTCACTTCAATTATTTCCCTCCCTCACTCCCATTTTCACCAAGCCTCCCTCACAGACTACCGAGGGATCATGCTCCACAACACTTCGCTAATGAGGTGATAAAATCCCCATCAAATCCTACCCTTTCGTCCCACCCTCCCTTTCTCCCTCCCTCCTCCCTTCCTTTCCTCTCTTATCTCGCCTACTTAATCCGTCCCTCCTCTCCCCATCCACCACTTTCCTTCAACCAGTCCTCCCCCCCCAATATAAACCCTCCCTTATAACCCGCCCCTCACCACCTATGTATTCCCACTCCACCCCTCCCCAACCACCAACAATCCTCCCCTACCATCCCCTCCACTACATCCCTTCCACCAATCCCCTCATCAAATTCACTTTTTATCGTCATACCTTGCCTGGAAAATGCTGCACTAAAAGTAAAACTATGTATGGACCAGGTGATAAAGATACCATGGATGAGTAGGCAAGGTAACCATACCAATGTTGGGTAGGAGATGAGTAGGCACTCTAGGTAAAGGACCCCAATGGAAATAAGTCACTCTGACTTTTTTGGGTTATCCTAGGTTCTCTACACATATGCTGCTATGTATGATAATCTATGTAACTGTATTTGTGTATACCTGAATAAACTTACTTACTTGGAAAGTACTTGAGGGCCTGGTCCCAAATATGCACACTGCCATAACAACATACTGGAGTGAGAGATATGGGAGAAAGTGTAAAATAAACCCAGTGAGGAGCAAGGGTGCGGTGGGGACAATACGGGAGCACTGTATTAACATCCGGGGTCCCAGACTATTCAACATCTTACCAGAAGATATCCGAAACATCGCTGGAACCAGTGTAGAAGCCTTCAAGAGGAAACTGGACAAGTATCTTCATCGGGTGCCAGATCAACCAGGCTGTGATGGATATGTGGGGCAGCGGGCCTCCAGCAGCAACAGCCTGGTTGACCAGGCAAGCACCAGACGAGCCTGGCCCATGGCCGGGCTCAGAGTAGATACTCTCGAAACTCTTCAAAGGTATACTAGGTAACCCTCCCAGTTATGATGAGTGCCTCTTCATGTAGCTTATATTCAACATACAGATGTGGGGCACGTCTCTTCAATTAAGAATTGGGACCTGCTGACCCTTAATATCTTTTGATGTTGTCACCAAGATTCAGTATTCTTTTCCTAGACCTAGTTGTGAGATCACATTCCTTACCCCTGAGGGTGACACTGTTGGGAAGGGATGAGTAGGTAAGGCGACACTATGAATGCTGAAGAAATTTGGATGTTATGAGAGATGAAAGGAAGTCTTTTGTGTACAGGTAGTGGTGGTGTAGGGTGGTGGTGGTGTTGAGGTAGTGTAGGGGTGGTGGTGTTGGCGTTAGGATGGTGGTGGTGGTGAGGTAATGGTCGTGGCGTTAGGGTGGTGTTATGTTGGTGGTGTTATGGTGGTGGTGGTGGTGTTATGGTGGGATGGTGTGGTACCCAGTGGCACAGCCATGATCTCAATCTGTGAGGGTAAAAATGCTTTAGTCAGGATTTCAATTTTTGGAACCCTGAAAATTATAAGATGCTGAAAAAATCACATATATTGTTTTTTAAAACAATTTTCAGTATATATGTGAAATTCCTTAAACTATCGAGATCTGAAGATAATTAGTTAATACAATACAGTGAAAATTAACAAATGAATAAAAAGTAAGTGCATCTGGGGGGAGTTTTTTTTTGCCCCACTGGGTCCCCCCCCCCCCAACAGTTGGGCTACTGGTGGTGGCTGCACTAGAGTGGGTCTGGGAAAAGGCGCTTGTGGGAGAGAGCAGCTGCCGACCATGGGAATGTCTACCATTCATCACAACACTAGACCTTCTAACACCACCGAAGGTCACCCTTGTCTCCGGATGGTCTGAAGCGCAATCTACACCATACAAGCGCAAACTTTAACTAAGCATTCTAAATTCTAACACTCTAAACTCTGAGTAAACATATTCATTTCTAATGGCTTACAGCCTTTCTTACATCCTAATTATGAGTCACATTGCCCGAAGACACTTTCCTGGTACGATATAATCCATCCCTCCTCCAGTTATTTAACTATAATAACCCTTTATGCGAGAAGGGAGGGTGCTGGAGTCGTGGTCTTTAAATTAAACACTTGAGTTCTCACTTAGTGAGAACTAATTTCGCCTGCTTTGAAGGTGGCCGTTAGAACACAACAATATTCCAGAATAGAAAGAACGCGTGACCTGAGGAATGTCATCACTGCCTTAGCATTTCTTGTTTGGAAGGTTCTAGTTATCCAGCCTATCATTTTCCTTACAGTTGCGATAATATAACTGCTATGCTCCTTGAACGTGAGATCTTCTGACGTAATAATTTCCAGGTCTCTCACATTTGACTTACATTGTAATGAGTGGTTTGAGTTTGTCTTGTACTCCGACCTTGTTTTTATTTCCTCCATTCTTCCGTGGCGTACTAACTGAAATTTGTCCTCATAACAGAACAGCATATTGTTGTCAGTGCCCCACTGGAAGACTTGCTTTATATCAGCTTCGAGACTCGCTATGTCTTCTATGGATGCCACTTTCATATAAATGCTAGTAATATCTGCAAAGAATCATATAGTACTATGATTTATGCCCATGTCTATGACATGTTAAGTAAAAGGACACAAATGCAACTAATGTGACATTTTATTGTGGCAACGTTTCGCTCTCCAGGAGCTCTTGGAGAGCGAAACGTTCCCACAATAAAATGTCACATTAGTTGCATTTGTGTCCTTTTACTTAACATATTGTCAGTAATTCTACCAATATTAATACATGTCTATGACAGAAATGAGAATGAGTAAGAGAAGTGAGGCGAGTACCATGCCTTGGTGGACACAACTTTTCACTGTAGCAGCCACAGATTTCACTTTGTTTACTGTTTCTCTTTGGGTTCAGTTTGTTATGTAGTTAAATATCCATCCGCCCACCTTTTCAGTTATTCCTTTTGCACTCATTCTGTGTGCAATTACCCCATGGTCGTACTTGTCAAATGCTTTTGCAAAGTAAGTGCATATTACATTTAGATTTTGCTTGTCTTCAAGTGTATCTAAAACTATCATAATGGTCCTGTAACTGTGAAATGCAAAGACACAGACACAGTCTTTCCCTAAAACTCCGTTCTACACCAGAACCCTCCCTTTCAGACCATTACGCTAGCCCCATTCACATCACTCTCCACCATCCTCCCCACTACACACCCTACACTCCACAGTCACCCCCACCACCACACCCTACATCCCACAGGACACGTTTAGGACAAGTGCTACCACCTCTTTTTTTTTTAAGGAGAATCATTCCAGTTGTCACCTTTTCACGTCCCACCTGACCACAGCCGTGGGCGTGACCCCACCTTTTCCTCCACTACCTAGAACACCACGTCTTCAGACGAAGTATCCAGTAGTTTACCACTGGAAGCATTAGATTCACAATCGCAAGGTTCCGGGTTAGATTACCCTGGCACTGAGAAACATATGGGCAGGTTTCATTACAATCCTGCTGCCCCCTGCTCACCTAGCAGTAAAAATAAGTACCTGTCTGCCAGCCGACACACAGCTACTCCAGTCCTTCTCCAACGCCATATCCTGTGTAAGAAAACACTCCAGTCCTGCTGATAGTATTCAGGTGTTGGATAAAATGCATCCGGGCTGTGGTTCGTACGTTGGACTACGTGCAGCCAGCAGTAACAGCCTCGTTAATCAGGCCCTGATCCAGCGGGAGGCCTGGTCATAGACCGGGCCGCGGGGTAGGTGTCAGTACCTGATCAAACCTGGCTGTGGTGAATTCGATGACTGCGGGCGACGGACACCAACAGCCTGGTCGATTAACCCAGGAACCAGGCCGCGGGGGCTTTGACTCCTGAAAGCTATTACAGGTAACTACAGGTAATCCCAAACAACCGGGTCCTACCTACACCTACCTTGTAACCTCCAACCTTAACACATCAACCCCACCAAGGTAACCCCTTCCTGAACCCTACAAAGATCGCAACCACATTACTCAAACCTTGTGAACCTCCCATTAAACACCACCTGGTAAACCCAACACTCACCTTGTAACCTCCAACCCATTATCTAACCCCACCTTGTAACCTCCAAGAGTGAGGAAATAATAATAAATAAGTTGCAGAGTATACAGGGAGGGGGAAAGGGGGGATTAGAAGGAAAGGGGAAACAGGGAGGGATGGAGGGAGAGGGGGAGAGGGAGAGGGAGAGAGAGAGAGAGAGAGAGGGGGAAGAGAGAGGGAGAGAGAGAGGGAGAGAGAGAGGGAGAGAGATGGAGAGTTATGAAAACCGGAACTGAGAAGGGAAGGGCAATATATGAACATAAATTGTTTTTATACAGAAAGTGAGGGTGAGCTTAGGTTAGGTAGGAGAAAAGGAAATTAGTTTCTAGTGAAAGTAGGCCTTAGACAGGCATGTGTGATATCACCATGGTTGTTCAATAGAGTTTAGATGGGGATGTAAAAGAAGTGAATGCTAGGGTGCTGGAAGACTCGAGGGATTGAAAGGAAATGATTCTGATAGGAAGTGGAAGATATCACACTTACTCTCTGCCGATAACCCAGTTGTTTTGGAAGATTGTGAAGAGAGGCTAATGGAAGAGTTTGGGAGTGTGTGTAAAAGACATTAAAAGGGAACAAATAAAAGAGTAAGGAGATAAGAGCAATAAAACGTTTAGATAATGAAGTACTGGATATCAGACTGGAGTGAGAGAGTATAGAGGAAGTCAGTGTGTTTACATATTTGGAGTGGAATTTCGGCAGACTGTAGACGAAGAACGAAGACCATCCTCGACGCAACACCCAGGGAACAAACAGCCAAGAGGAATGTGGTCCTACCCCTGCGGCAGTCTAGCCAGCAATACGACACGTGCACTGGCTAGAAGCAACATCCAGGTGGCTACTGCAGCTTCCACATACATAAAGTAACTCGCCAGGAAGAGGAGCTCTCCTCACCAACCGTTTCCAACGTAAGGGTCTAAGTGATCCCGTGTGGTCACTGTGAAAACGAAGTATGTAGGGCAAACAGAGAGAAGTTTGTCTACCAGAATAAAAAGACACAAATATTCATGTAGCAAGGATGACATGAGCAATGCAAGCGTTGTCCACAGGATAACTAAGAGACAACTGCATGTTGGGGGGGGGGCTGGTATTCAGAGGATCATCACTGAGCCACATCTCAACAGTCGCCGGTATCTGGAAGCCTTTCTGAGTGCTATTACCAGCTGGCACACAAAACGCAGGAACCAGAACACATGATAATCGAACAAGCCTCGCCCCGCCCCTCATCTGATACAGCCGTCAGGTGACACACCACTAAAGCTCGTGTTTTCCTACCCATATATACATTTGGACTGACCAAAATTTCAGGACGACCCTCACTTAGAATACTGCTCTGTGCTGACGGCCCCGTTCAGGGCAGGAGAAATATCAGAGCTGGAACAAATTTAGAGATTGTTTACGGCTCACATTGAGCCATTGAAACATCTAAATTATTGGGAACGCCTTCAAGTCTTGAACATGTACTCATTGGAGAGAGAGATACATGATAATATATACCTGGAAAGTACTTGAGGGCCTGGTCCCAAATCTGCACACTGCCATAACAACATACTGGAGTGAGAGATATGGGAGAAAGTGTAAAATAAACCCAGTGAGGAGCAGGGGTGCGGTGGGGACAATACGGGAGCACTGTATTAACATCCGGGGTCCCAGACTATTCAACATCTTACCAGAAGATATCCGAAACATCGCTGGAACCAGTGTAGAAGCCTTCAAGAGGAAACTGGACAAATATCTTCACCAGGTGCCAGATCAACCAGGCTGTGATGGATATGTGGGGCAGCGGGCCTCCAGCAGCAACAGCCTGGTTGACCAGGCAAGCACCAGACGAGCCTGGCCCATGGCTGGGCTCAGAGAGGGATACTCTCGAAACTCTTCAAAGGTATTCAAAGGATGGTAAAAAAACGGAGATAGAAAAGAACAAAAGAATAACGGAGCATTGCAGCAGGCTTAATACCCCATGCTAAGGATGTTCAACTCTCACCCAACTACCCAGTCATGTACCTATCGATTCTATTTTTAAAGCTACCGAGATTTCTCGCTTTCATGACAATACTTTGTAGTTTGTTCCGCTCACCCACAACTCTACCAGCAACCCAGTGCTTCCCTACATCCTTTCTAATCTAAATTTGTCCTACTTGAATCCTTTACTGGTTAGATATTGAATCCTTTACTTGTCAGGTATTTTCAGCACTTCATATGGATAACGGGTAGGGAGAGGGAGAGATTTAGCGAGGAAAAGAGGAAGGAAGGAATGGGAAGGAAGGGAAGGAGAGTTTCGACTGTTCGAGGGAAGGAAGGGAAAGGAAGAAGAGGTTTTAGGGTTGGAGAGGGAGTGATGAACAGGTTTAGAGTAGAAGGGGGGGAAGGAGGGAAGGATGAACAGGTTTAGGAAGGGAGGGATGAAGGGGACAGCTATTGTATAGCGAGGCAGCATAGGCAAAAATCGAACAAAAAAATGGCATGTCAGTATAATACCTTGATAACGAGGGAGGCCCAGCACCCTGTGTTGACACCCAGACCACGCCGTGTACACACCCACTATACACACACACCAACCACAGCGTGTATGCACGCCTTATGTACACTCCGACTACGGCGTGCATACACAAACTATGTACTCTCAGACCACGTGTGTATCCACGCACTATATACACACAACTATGCATACACACCGACCACGGAGCGTACACACGCACTATGTACACACTTCAGGGCACCTCAAAACAAAGATATTTTTTTCTAACAGCATAACCTAACAAAACATAACCTAACAATCATAACATATCATAACCTAACACAGCATAACCTAACACATCATAACCTAACACAGCATAACCTAACAGCATAACCTAACACAGCATAACCTAACACAGCATAACCTAACAGCATAACCTAACACAGCATAACCTAACACAGCATAACCTAACACAGCATAACCTAACACAGCATAACCTAACACAGCATAACCTAACACAGCATAACCTAACACAGCATAACCTAACACAGCATAACCTAACAGCATAACCTCCAGGTATAACAAAGCATAACTTAATACAACATAATTTAATACATAACCTAAACCAACACGAACAGTTTTCCAGTTATTCCTTTTTGCGCGCATTTTGTGCACAATTACACCATTAAACACTCGTCAAAGGCTTTAGAAAAGTGCCTGTACACCGTATCAGCTAAAGTGTTCCAGTGGTTCCAACGTCATGTTGGTACAACAACTGCAGAAGGCAGGGGCGACCTGCTCTAGACCCATGCTGCCCCAGGTTGTGCAGCTCTTGTGATTTAATGTCGTTGTCAATCTTGCATTTTAAAGCACTCTCAAAAATCTGGATAATATATATTAGTGCTATCAGTCTATGGTTTGTTTTCGCAATTGTTTTTCTGCCACCTTTGTTAGGTATGCCTATATCTTTTTTTTTTTTTTTTAATGAAGGAGCCTGTGCCCGGGCTCCTCCATAGGGCAATTAAGGCACGAAACACAGTGGTTTCTTGCAATTCTTGATGAATGTGTTGTTCCAAGAGTCTGGGCATGGGGCATGTTATCAATGGTTCTTCGAAGTCAAGTGTAGTTAGGATTATGTTACAAATTATGCAGAAGTCGGCAGCATTTTGAGTCGCATTCATAAACACTCACATTTCGCTCGTCAATTTTCAGATTAATGGGTCACTAAAAACTGAGTCATTTTGTAACTTCAATTTTCCATTCATTTTTATTTTTTTATCTACAGTGTATATTCCATCTCCTCTAATCAAGGGACCCGATACTAGACGTGTTTTTTTCCCTCTGGATTCTGCATATGAAAAAAGATTTCTGGAATTCTTTCAATTTCATTTTTTCCTCCCTGTCTCTCCCGGGCTCTGTGTAACGCAATCAGTTTGAGCTCAATGTTCTCCATTTCTCTAACTATCGTTTCGTTTTGTTCTTCAGAAAGCCTGCAGGTTTTGAGAAGTTCCGTGATTCGTCGTCTGTAGAGGGAGAACCTCTCTCTCTCTCTTCATAACTAACACCTTCTCTTCCTTTCTCATAATGCTGTGTGTCTGGAGCATACTTCAGGTGCCAGTGAGTTCCTCCTCTATTAGATACTGACTCACATTCCTTGTTAATCATATTGTCTTCCCAACATATTTCAATAAGTTCAAGATTTAGTTTATTTCAGATCGTAGAGCCATTTAGAAAAAAATTAGTTTACTTTTCCAATGTGTTTATAGTTATTAGTTTATATTATTAATCCCCGCCCAGATTACTCCTCACCCCAGTTGTACAATTTTATAGGCGTGTTTTTTATACATTTGTGTGTGTGTGTGTGTGTGTGTGTGTGTGTGTGTGCCTTTGTGGGATTGTAATTGATTGCTATGTCCTAACAAGTTTGACAAGACAACTATTGAAAGACCTTTGAAGGTTTTCGAGAGTTTTTATACTCTCAGAGCCCGGTCCTGGGCCAAGCTCGTCTGGTGCTTGCCTGATGAAGCAGGTTGTTACTGTTGGCGTCCCTCTGGCCCACATATTTATTACAGCCCGGCTATCTGGCACTTAGTCACTCCAGTATTGCATTGAATGTATTTCCTCCTTTGAGTCATCCTACCACGGTGGAAGACGGCCAATGTCATAAAAAATTATGCGTACATTTCCTTATCCGTGTGGGAATATATAGATCAACATGAGAGATAGTGATTCCCACGTAAACTCCAGCAGTGGTGGAACGATATCTTTTAATCTACAGTAGCTATTGTTAATTGTCCATCAGCTAATAGCTGCTGCCTGGTTTAACAAGCAATCACCAGAAAAGCCTGGCCCCAGGCTGGGCTGCGAGGGCAGAAAAACCATCAAAACCTGTCACAGGTAATCCTCTCTATGAACTGAGAATTTCACCATATTGTTAGAGTAACAATTTGTTCAAGTTTCTAACAATAGGGTGAGATGCTTCCTTCATGGAGAGAAGAGACAGTTGATCTGATGCTTCCTTCATGGAGAGGAGAGACAGTTGATCCGATGCTTCCTTCATGGAGAGAAGAGACAGTTGATCTGATGCTTCCTTCATGGAGAGGAGAGACAGTTGATCTGATGCTTCCTTCATGGAGAGAAGAGACAGTTGATCTGATGCTTCCTTCATGGAGAGGAGAGAGAGTTGATCTGATGCTTCCTTCATGGAGAGAAGAGACAGTTGATCTGATGCTGTATCCACGAGGCCTGTGTGGCGCCGGCACACTATATAAAACTGGGCTGAGCAACAATTGGGCAACTCAGAAGCCCGTCCTCTTAACCGCAGACAAGATAGCAATGTTGTAAAAGAACAGTAAAATGTATGGTTGTTGAACGAGGCTTGAATAGTTGAAATATGACATAGTTATACGAGCCACTCACAGTGGCTGTCTGTTTTCGTTGGTGCGACAGACTATTTTATCGTCTATCTTATATTTATAGTTTTTCCATTATAAACAAACACAACCTAATCTACCTAACTCAACCTAGACCAGCCTAACCTAACATAAAGCAACCTAACTTAGAAGGGGTGAAAACCCAACGTGAGAGTGACACAGCTATTAGGTAGGTAGTTTTGAAATATGAAGATCCATTTGATCGGATACAACCTTCACCGCTCTTGCCAATAAAAACTAAACAACACGCATAAAAATACTATAAAATTAACAAACAATAAGAAAGTGCAGTACTAGCATGTATACAACACAAAAATTCACGGCAAGATAATCAGCGTCAATTAAAAATCCCATAAAATCGTAATTGCCAAAAAGACTCCCTTCGACTCCCCTCGAGATCTATACATGGTAATTATATAAAAGCCATGGCAAAAGCCTAAAGGCCTAATTTCAAGGTAATCAGTTAAAAATGTATTCCAGAGTCAGCTGCACGCGACAAGCTACACAGAGGTAGGCAATCGTACCTGCACTGGTGGCTATGGGTGAGATGTGTGTGTCCAGTCCTTTATTGTACTGTCATCTCCAAGTGACGATCCTTCCTGAGGAAGAGGACAGACAACCAGGTCCTGCCCAACACTGCTGACGAGACGAGAAGCAACTGCTCGTCTGTGTCACCGTGGCATAGAGAAGGGAAGGAGATATAATCTTCAGGTAATGGTATGTATGTATATACATGTATATATATATATATATTACTGTAACCACGAACGAGTGGTATTGATTAACAACACTGCGACTAGCCAAGGATTCGAACCCATGCTGCTTTGGCCCGCCTCATGGTGAGCGAAAACCCATGACGCTCTAACCCACAGGACCACGCAATCCTCCAAGAATGACGCACCCAGCCAGGCTAGGTGTTTTACCGTCATCCGAGCCATACGGTGGTGTGGTTGCCTTTGAGCTAATTTCATTCTACTCCCTTGCGATTTTAGCTTAAATAGCAACGCTCTTCTTGCAGAATAAGGCAAACGAAAATTTGTGTATGCAATAATTTCGCAAAAAAAAAAAACATTCTGAATCTAACGAAAAAAATATATTTCATTGGGTTTGTTAATTACTAAATTATTGTAAACTTATCTAAAATATATTTAGATGGATTAGGCTAAATTAAATTGCGCTTGCTATAATAAGGTTAGGCAAGTTTTCTAAGGTTCTTTTGGTACAAAATTATTAATTTTTACATTAACGTAAATGAAAAAAATATATCTTTAAACGTATAAGAGAAAATTTTAGAAATAACTTAATTTTAAACGAGTTCTTCCTAACTGACCAATTTTATCTATTATCGACAAGATGAAGAATTAGACATACATACAATACCTGGGTATCTTTATTTGAAGATGTACCTCCAACCAGTAGATATTTTTCAATTCAATTGAAAAATATGCCATTGGTTGCCGAAAAGTCTCCCAATAGAGATACCCAGGTGATGGGTGTGTAATTCCTCAAGAATTTAAGCGAGGTTTACCTGGAGTCAGCTTCTGGATCGGGTAGGAAGAGTGGAGGCTTCCCTCGAGACCAACGTGGAATGAGACACGCTGTCATCGTAATGGGAAGATTGCATGGGGAAAAAATAGCCTGCTTTTCCAGAGCTCTGTCTCTGCATGAAGAACATGATAGTACTTGAAATGCAGCATGGTAAATCATGTTTGACGATTAACCCGAAAGAAAGAAATCACTTCAAATGATATATAATCACTTAGAACATGTTGCTTAAATACCCGTGTATATCTTCAATAATACCATGCTTAAATACCCGTGTATACCATCAATAATACCATGCTTAAATACCGTGTATAACATCAATAATACCATGGTTAAATGCACGTGTTCCTGACCAAAGGTCACGTATGACTTGGAATAACCAAAGACTAGCCATGGACAGCAGAATTTTTAAATGTATTATGTTTCGGAAAAGCATCAATCTTTAATGGATATGTGGGCCAGCGGGCCGCCAGCAGTAACAGCCTGGTTGACCAGGCTTCTGGGCCAGTCAAGCCTGGCACAGGGCCGGGCTGCAGAAGTAAAACTCTAGAACCCCATCAGAGGTGTATCAAATGTAAAGTCTAACTTATGTGCAAACACTGGGCTAAGCAGCATGATCAGAAACAACTAGAGCTCTCATGCCCAGGGTTGGAGTGCCCCTCAACTACAGGGATCATGGCCCTCGCGGCTCGGTCTCTAACGATACCTCCTGGTTAATGGCCTGGTCAATTTGTTAGTGCTTGAAGCTGATACTCCGACGTACGAACCACAGGCACCACTAACCAGGCCGGCTGGTCATTGTCTGCAGTGTTACGAGGGTCAATATTGGCTCCCGCAGCCCGATCCCAGACTAGGCCTCCCGGTGGATGGTCTGGTTACTGAAGTCCCGTGCACCACAGCCCGGCTGATGAGGAACTGACCCGAGGTACTTAAGTTCTATCTAAAAAGACAGCCAGAGGAGTGTTGGAAACCACCTCATGTATGAAGGGAGGGTGCTGAAAAATCTTGGTTCTTTCACATTTATTGATTTTTTTCCTTAGTGTACTCATGACACCCCCGCTTTTCATGGGGAGGGGGAGGGCACTTTCCACTGTTTACCGAGCTCCGTCAGTCTCTTTACAAGTTCCTCCTGTAATGTGCTTCTTATCACTTCTTATCATTATTTAATTTCTCTCTCTCTCTCTCTCTTCTATTCTTTGCAGTGCACACAGCAAAGTTACATTCGACTTCTTTCAAAGGAAATTCCTTGGTTGTTTTACCAACCTCAACATGGAGTAATATATCAATGAGATAGAATCCACAATAACTGTACAAAAATTCCTTCTTCGATTTTTTCATACCCGTAAGGGTATTTTCAATAGACGTTTCGTTCAAAACTGCTGGCGCCAGTGCGCTCAGTAATGACACGATGAGTATGTGAAAGTATGTTGGGTAAAGTAAGAAAGGAATGGAAAGATTAGGGGTAGAGTAGGGCTTCCAGGGTTGGGTTAGTGTTGGGGGTTGCGTTGGGGGTAAGGTAGCTGTTATCCAAAATGCGGGTCACATTTACATTATAGATTATTGAACCCTTCCTTCCCCTTCCCCTCCACCAGAACAACAACCCCTTCATACCCCCCTCCCATCATCTCTACGTACATCCATCTTCCTTCCCTCCCTCCCTCCTTCCCTATCACCCAACACCCTTATCAATCCTCTTCTATCACCCTTCATTCCCTCTCCCTTCCATCCACACCAACATACGTAAATTACAAAACAAACGCACTTATTATAAGGAATTCAGTGCCGAGACACAAATCCTTCTTAATGAAGAATAAAGAACACAACCTCGCAGCTGGAACAATTCACTAAAAACCTGCAATTAGGAGCGGGACCTCATGACGACGTTTCGACCTGAAGGTTATCCAGGACAGACCGAAACCTCGTCATAAGTTTCTTCAGTATGGGTTTTTGGCGACTCCTTCACAGTCCCTGAGCGATGCTAGTTGCCCACACCTGCAAGTTGCTACTGGCTTACTGAGCAACCCTAAACTGAGCACAGTACTAAATGGAGGAGAGTAGTGTGCAGTCAATCTCTCGGAGGTCTGATCACTTGACTACAAACACCATTCGTTACCACAGTGAGTAGAAAACAATACACGAGAAATGATTTATGTAAGTAACTGACTACCACAGGACAGGACGAAAAGGGAAGAATAATGGAAGGGATGGAGGAAAATGGAAAGAAGGAAGGGAAGAGGATAATGGAATGGAGGAGATCGAAGGCAGAAAATGGTAGGGTGGACGAAAAATGGAGGGGAGGGATGGGAGGAAGGAGGAAAAGGATGAGGATCAAGGAAAATGATAATTGGACGAGGAAGAGGACGGGATATGAGGTCCTGGACACAACTCAGAACGGACACGACACAACACAACACGGGATGGACACGACACAACATGGGACGGACACGACACAACATGGGACGGACACAACACGGGGCGGACAGAACACGGGAGGGATACAACACACGGGACGGACACGACACAACACAGGGAAGACACGACACAACACGGGGCGGACACGACACAACACGGGGCGGACACGACACAACACGGGGCGGACACGACACAACACGGGGCGGACACGACACAACACGGGGCGGACACGACACAACACGGGGCGGACACGACACAACACGGGGCGGACACCGCACCATCATCAGCGTATTGGAGATCGATGAGAACAAGAGAGGGAGGGGGAAGTGGGGGGGGGGGCTGGGCTTGGTTCTTGCGGGGAGTGGGTTAATGTTGATGAGTTTCCTCCTCCCCTCCCCTCCCCTTCCACCTCACTTGATATTGGACGTTGATGCCTGACGGAATGTTTGCAAGGCGAGGTGCAGGAGCCCTGCTGCCGGGAAATGCGGGTGGCATGGGTGGTTGGAGGCGTGGGTGGCGGGGGAAAATGTGGGTGGTTCAGAAAAATGTGGGTGAGCGAGGGTAGATGCTGAGGCAAAGTGCTCAGCATGCTTCATAATGAACCACAGACAATAGCAAACACAAAACCATGAGAATATGTGTATG
Organism: Cherax destructor; assembly: GCA_009830355.1. Classification (NCBI taxonomy): domain Eukaryota; kingdom Metazoa; phylum Arthropoda; class Malacostraca; order Decapoda; family Parastacidae; genus Cherax; species Cherax destructor. Next base: position 9,456 of record WNWK01005271.1, on the reverse strand, counting down.
GACGCATGCACAGGCGTGCGTACATACACGAAGAGGCGGGACCAGGAGCTGTGAATCGACCCCTGCACCTACATATAGATGAGTAAACACACACACAGACAGGCGCTCGAACACCCAGTCACTCACACCCTCTCAGTCAATCAATCAATCACACAATTCTAGGTCAGCACAAAAAAAAACATCAACGTCCTCCGCAACACACCCTCACTAACCACACCCCTAGAGTAAAACCAGTTCTGCTGGAATGAAATCTCTGAAGCTGCCATAGCTACTGAATCCACAGTGGAATGCTTGACGATATCCTCATAGGCTTACTTTAGTGTCCTAAGCGAGGCTGACAGATTCCCTTATCAGATGTACGAGAGCCATGGTGTTCTCGCAGCGTATGACAGTTGTACACTGCGGGTGTCCTGTAGTTAAAAATTACCAAAAACAGTCAATTGCAGTAACCTCAACATAACAAAAGCAACATCCTGCCGTTAATTTGTGAACATTTCCCTAGTTAGAAAAAAAATACTTTTCATTTTATTAAGGTTCGACTACTTATGAACACGAATATTTAATCACAAATAAGCAAATCAACAACGGCAACAAGACATCTGGCAGCGCGGTGTCTGGGGAAAGCTCGGCCAACGTTCAGAGTTGCACGCGAATCACTCGTGATGTGAGGATTAGTTGCTAGGAAACCCACTGGCTAGCCTTACCTTCCCATCCTCCAACCATATTATGTACACAATAGCCAATTTGAACACACACAAGTAAGTTTGATGGACGCACCTACGCTCAACTTTAAAACCTACTGACTTTACGAGGATCATTAAAAGGACTCAATCCATCTGAACACTAACATCAGATACAGATACAGATACAGATATATGCCTGAAGGAGGAATTAGATGAAAAACCAGGCTGAAGATATCTGTCACAACACCCTAACCTTCCTTATAAACATTTCAAAATGTGCAAGAGTGGCATGAACTGATTACACAGCAAGTGGTAATTCAAAGACATTAAAACGTTTCAGCCACAGTGGTAATCGATAAAGCACCAATATGGGTGAAACGTTGCAAAATGAAGGTTTTCCAAGCTAAAAGTGTCTTGGAAATACCAACGGTGGGTTTACCTCCTAGCTGATAAATCTAAGTCTTCCAGTAGCAAAGCTCTCGAAACCCATCAAAGTGCTCGTAGGCTCTCAAAGATGTCGCCCCCAGCTTGATTTGGTACTTACAGCAGGTAGAGGTTCAACTTACTCTTGGAAAGATCTAATTTTCTTACGACCATATTTCTTGTACTTTTACCTTCCATTTGTATTTCTTCGTTTTGTTTCCTCTATACCTGTTTACTTAGTCTGTTTCTAAGTATGTTATGTTATAATCATGTCTCCTCAGACCTCCGAGCTTTTACTGATGTGAGATTTAGGTCTTTTTTTTTTTTTTAATCACCCCTATCCTAGTTTCTAATACCTGGACTAAGCATGTTACATTGAATTTCTTCAGTTATTTTTGTAGCCTTGTGTTGACGGTCTCATACTGGCACTGTACTCTAGTACAGCGTGACGACTGATTCAGCGTTCAGAGTTTTAATGTTATTTTTTATTTTTATACTGCCACATTTACATATAGTGTACCACTGATTTCATCCTGTGCTTCATCCAAGAAGTTTGGTGTAATGTTCATCTCTCTTTACTTTCCTCTTTATGAGTTGACTCACGTCAACTCATCACTTTGCGTCTGTTGGTATTAAACTGCAGTTGCCACGAGTTAAACCATTTCTGCAGCAGAAGAAAATCCACCTTCATCTTATCCCCTTCCCTCGTCAGTGATAAATCATACATAAACACTGACAGTAATGAACAAGACTAATTCTGCAACTAAGTCGTTAAAATAAAAAAGGTTATGACTACAATTAATGAGCTTCGTTGACCGTAGAGATATGGGAGAAAGTGTAAAATAAACCCAGTGAGGAGCAGGGGTGCGGTGGGGACAATACGGGAGCACTGTATTAACATCCGGGGTCCCAGACTATTCAACATCTTACCAGAAGATATCCGAAACACGGCTGGAACCAGTGTAGAAGCCTTCAAGAGGAAACTGGACAAATATCTTCACCAGGTGCCAGATCAACCAGGCTGTGATGGATATGTGGGGCAGCGGGCCTAAAACGCCGTTGCACGAGGTTAACATCCAGAGAGCCCCTTCGCTCCATGCAGTGATAATCCTCAGAAGAATAAAAGACTATTCTGCAAAAGTCTAAAATAAAAAAAGGTTATATCAAAGAGTTGCTGAGCGATTCATCCCTATTATATGGCTAGGGAGAGACATCCATACATCGCACTGATACGTAACACTTCTTAAGTCTGATAACAGATTTGAGTCTTAATGGCGAAACGTTCTAAAATAAATGATCTCATCCATGAATTATGTTTTACCTACATAGATATTAATTGCATTCCTGTCGAAGTTACTCCAGGCAACTTTTACAGTTAGTAAATTATTTCCCCTGTGTGTGTGTGTGTGTGTGTGTCTGTGTGTGATTCAGGAGACATGTAATCTGGCAATATATTTCCAGCATAATACTAGTATCATAGAATTTATTTAGGATACAAAGAATTTCCCTAATAAAATTTATTGAAGCTATTTATAACAAATAATAATAGACAACCAGTAATTTATTGATTATATATATCTTTTCTTCTTTCAACAAATCGGCCGTTTCCCACCGAGGCAGGGTGGCCCAAAAAGAAAAACAAAAGTTTTTCTTTTCAACTTTATATATATCTCAATAACAACACTGCACTAGCCAAGGACTCGAGCCCATGTTGTACTGGCCCGCCTCATGGTGAGCCAGAACCACATGACGCCTTAGCGGCCCACTCAATCTTACAAAGATGGCGCAGCCAGCAGAGCAAGCTGTTTTACCGCCATCCGAGGACATACGGTGATGTCGGAGCTTCTAGGCTAATTTTCATTCTGATCTCTGTTTGTATGGCTGCGCCATCTTTGTAGGACTGAGTGGTCCTGTGGGTAAGGCGTCTGTGGTTCTGGCTCACCATGAGGCGGGCCCCAGTACAACATGGGTTCAGAGTCCTTGGCTAGTGCAGTGTGCATGTTGTTGTGATTTATATATATATATATATATATATATATATATATATATTTTTTTTTTTTTTTTTTTTTTTTTTTCAACAAGTCGGCGTCTCCTGCCGAGGCAGGGTGACCCAAAAGAAAATCCCCAAAAAGAAAAACTTTCATCATCATTCAACACTTTCACACACTCATACATAATCACTGTCTTTGCAGAGGAGCTCAGATACGACAGCTGAGAAAAGTCCTCCCAGCTGTCACTATCTCAGACCCCTCCTTTAAAGTGCAGGCATTGTACTTCCCATTTCCAGGACTCAAGTCCAACTAAATCAATTAACTGGTTTCCTGAATCCTTCACACAATGTTACCCTGCTCACACTCCAACAGATCGTCATGTCCCAAAACCATTCGTCTCCATTCACTCCTATCTAACACGCTCACACATGCTTGCTGGAAGTCCAAGCCCTCGCCCACAAACCTCCTTTCCCCCTTCCCCCCAAAGCCTTTTCTAGGACGACCCCTACCCCGCCTTCCTTCCCCTAGTTATACGCTCTCCAAGTCATTCTACTTTGATCCATTCTCTCTAAATGACCAAACCACCTCAACAACCCTCTTCAGCCCTCTGACAAATACTTTTAGTAACTCCACACCTTTTCCTAATTTCACATTCCGAATTTTCTGCATAATATTTACACCACACATTGCCCTTAGACAGGACATCTCCACTGCCTCCAGCCTCCTCCTCGCTGCAGCATTTGCAACCCATGCTTCACATCCATATAAGAGTGTTGGTACCACTATCTTTCGTACATTCCCTTCTTTGCCTCCATGGATAACGTTTTTGTCTCCACAGATACCTCAATGCACCACTCACCTTTTTTCCTTCATCAATTCTATGGTTAACCTCATCCTTCATAAATCCATCCACTGACACATCAACTCCCAAATATCTGAAAACATTTACTTCTTCCATAATCCCTCTCTCAATGTGATATCAATTTTTCTTTATTTAAATCGTTTGATACCCTCATCACCTTACTCTTATCTATGTTCACTTTCAACTTTCTGCCTTTACACATCTCCCAAACTCGTCCACTAACCTTTGCAACTTTTCTTTAGAATCTCCATAAGCACAGTATCATCAGCAAAAAGTAACTGTGTCACTCCCATTTTGCATTTAATTCTCCAAAATTTAATCCCACCCTCTCCCCAACACCTAGCATTTACTTCTTTTACAACCCCATCTATAAATATATTAAACAACCATGGTGACATCACACATCCTGTCTAAGACCTACTTTTACCGGGAGTAATCTCCTCTCTCCTACACACCTAACCTGAGCCTCACTATCCTCATAAAACTCTTTACAGCCTTCAGTAACTTACTACCTATTCCATACACTTGCAACATTTGCCACATTGCTCCCCTATCCACTCTATCATATGCCTTTTCTAAATCCATGAATGCAATAAAAACTTCTCTACCTTTATCTAAATACTGTTCACATATATGCTTCACTGTAAACACTTGATCTACACACCCCCTACCCATTCTAAAGCCTCCTTGCTCATCTGCAATCCTACTCTCTGTCTTACCTCTAATTCTTTCAATAATAACCCTGCCATACACTTTACCTGGTATACTCAGTAAACTTATTCCCTATAATTTTTACACTTTCTTTTTTCCTTCCTTTATATAAAGGAACTATACATGCTCGCTGCCAATCCCTAGGTACCTTCCCTCTTTCATACATATATTAAACAAAAATACCAACCACTCCAGCACTATATCCCCCTGCTTTTAACATTTCTGTCATGATTCCGTCAATTCCTGCGCTTTACCCTTTCATTCTCGTATGCCTCACGCACCTCCCCACACTCACATCCTGCTCTTCTTCACTCCTAAACGATGTTGTACCTCCCTGGCCAGTACATGAAATTATCCCTCCTCTTTTCATCAACATTTAAAAGTTCCTCAAAATATTCCCGCCATCTACCCAATACCTCCAGCTCCCCATCTACTAACTTCCCTACTCTGTTTTTAACTGACAAATCCATTCGTTCCCTAGGCTTTCTTACCTTGTTTATCTCACTCCAAAATTTTTTCTTGTTTTCAGCAAAATTTCTTGACAGATCCTCTCCCAACTCTCTTCAACCCCCCCACTACTCCTACTTGCACTAGCCCACCTTTCTGCCAATAGTTCCTTATATCTCACCCTAATTCCTCCTCCCTTAGTTTATACACTTTTACCTCTCTCTTACTTGCTGTTGCCATTTTCTTTTGTCCCATCTACCTTTTACTCTAACTGTAGCTACAACCAAATAATGATCTGATATATCCGTTGCCCCTCTATAAACATGTACATCCTGAAGCCTACTCATCAACCTTTTATCCAATACATAATCCAACAAACTACTTTCCTTACGTGCTATATCATACCTTGTATATTTATTTATCCTCTTTTTCATAAAATATGTATTACTTATTACCAACCTCTTTCTACACATAGCTCAATTAATGGCTCCCCATTTACATTTACCCTGGCACCCCAAATTTACCTACTACTCCATCCACAACATTTTTACCCACTTTAGCATTAAGATCCCCAACCACAATTACTCTCTCACTTGGTTGAAAACTCCCCACACACTCACTCAACATTTCCCAAAATCTCTCTCTCTCCTCTACACTTCTCTCTTCTCCAGGTGCATAAACACTTACTATAACCCACTTTTCACATCCAACCTTTATTTTACTCACATAATCCTTGAATTTATACATTTATATTCTTCTTTACCTGCCATAACTGATTATTCAACATTATTGCCACTCCTTCTTTAGCTCTAACTCTATTTGAAACCCTGATCTAATCCCATTTATTTCTCCCACTGAAACTCTCCTACCCCTTCAGCTTTGTCTCACTTAAAGCCAGGACATCCAGCTTCTTTTCATTCATAACATCTACAATCATCTCTTTCTTATCATTCGCACAACATCCACGCACATTCAAACATCCACTTTGACGATTTTCTTCTTCTTCTTTTAGTAAGCTATACAGGAAAAGGGGTTACTAGCCATTGTTCCCGGCATTTTAGTTGACTTTACAACACGCATGGCTTACGGAGGAAAGATTCTTATTCCACTTCCCATGGATATGAAAGGAAAAGCAATAAGAACAAGAACTATTAAGATAAAATCAAGAAAACTCAGATGAGTGTGTATACAATAAACGTGTACATGTTTGCGTAGTGTGACCTAAGTGTAAGTAGAGTAGCAAGACGTACCTGAAATATATAGTGTGCGCGCTCAGCCTTCCCCCACCACTACAAGCAGGCGCCTGCGCATGAGCACTGGTACATTGGCCAAGACGACGCCTGGAGCCGCCGACCAACTGAATGAATTATGGAAAACGTCCGCCTCAATTCCATTACCAAAATTCCTTTATCGTCAGAAGCCCTAACCACCACCACCTCCCTCCCCTCCCACCCCACCCATCAACACAAGCCCCATCCCCACTCGCAACCTCTAACATGTCCTCCCCACCGTCGAACACAAGCCCCTCTAACACAAGTCACACCCACCCTACCATCAAAACAAGCCCCTCCCCCTCCACCCTCAAACACAAGATCCGACCCCCTACCCTTCCTCTCTTAATATTTTCATCCCTCCCAATGTGACCCCACTCTACCCACTCCTCCCCCTCTCCCACCCCAACGAACCAACTTTGTTAAATTTGTTAATTGGAAATTGTTACGCTCAGCTGGGCCGGATTACCTGACCCGGCCGGCCGAACGTCCGCCTGACCCAGCAGGCCGTCGGTCTGCCTGACCCAGCAGGCCGTCGGTCTGCCTGACCCGGCAAGCCGTCGGTCTGCCTGACCCAGCAGGCCGTCGGTCTGCCTGACCCAGCAGGCCGTCAGTCTGCCTGACCCAGCAGGCCGTCTGTCTGCCTGACCCAGCAAGCCGTCAGTCTGCCTGAACCAGCAGGCCGTCGGTCTGCCTGACCCAGCAGGCCGTCGGTCTGCCTGACCCAGCAGGCCGTCGGTCTGCCTGACCCAGCAGGCCGTCGGTCTGCCTGACCCAGCAGGCCGTCGGTCTGCCTGACCCAGCAAGCCGTCGGTCTGCCTGACCCAGCAGGCCGTCAGTCTGCCTGAACCAGCAGGCCGTCGGTCTGCCTGACCCAGCAAGCCGTCGGTCTGCCTGAACCAGCAGGCCGTCAGTCTGCCTGAACCAGTAGGTTATCAGTCTGCCTGAACCAGCAGGCTGCCTGTTCGCCACTGAGGTCAAAGCGACAACAAAAATAATAATTAATGTTTCTGGATCCCGAAACTTTTTTTTTTTTTTTCACCAATGGACTTACTCTCCTTCCACTCTCCCTCCTTCCCTCCCTTCCACTCTCCCTCCTTCCCTCTCTTCCACTCTCCCTCCTTCCCTCTCTTCCACTCTCCCTCCTTCCCTCTCTTCCACTCTCCCTCCTTCCCTCTCTTCCACTCTCCCTCCTTCCCTCTCTTCCACTCTCCCTCCTTCCCTCTCTTCCACTCTCCCTCCTTCCCTCTCTTCCACTCTCCCTCCTTCCTTCTCTTCCACTCTCCCTCCCTCCCTCTTTCTCCTTCTTATCGCGAAGGTGGAGACAAAATATTTTTCTCAACGCTGAAGGAAGCCAGTTAGGCGTGCATCGGCAAGTATGAAGGTAGTGAGAAAAGAATGTGTGTGAGAGAGAAAAAAGAATGTGTGTGAGAGAGAAAGAGAGAGAGAGAGGGAGACAGGCACAGTATAAGGACTGAGCTGTATTCTGAAAGAAGTCTACAAACTCTACCAAGAATTTATAATACAACACAAGCCACTATGAAGAGAAAACAAGGAAGAAAATATGTGAAAGACCTGCGGGTTAACAACGTCGTTAGATCTCATAATTAGAGATAAGTGTTACTATGACAACTATAAGGAAAACTAGACGTAATTGGGATGCTGTGTGACCAAGAATAATAATAATAATATCTTTATTTACTACAAGTACATGGTAAACAGACCATAGCTGACATAAATGACATTACTATATAGAAAGCAGCTTGTTATGCTGAGCATTTAGGAAGTAAGTTTATTCAGGTATACACAAATACAGTTACAAAGATTATCATACATAGCAGCATATGTGTATGATATATTATATATATATATATATATATATATATATATAATATATATATATATATATATATATATATATATATATATATTAATATATATATATATATATATATATATATATTAATTTATATATATATAATATATATATATATATATATATATATATATATAATAATATATATATATATATATATATATATATATATATTAATATATATATATATATATATATATATATATATATATATATATATATTATTATAAGCCATCAACAACAACCCTGAAGGAGACCCCATCACTGAACAATTAATTTTGCCAGAATCAGAAGTGTATAAGGCGATAGTGTCATTTCCAGCAGGATCTGCAGGAGGTTACACTGGAATTCGACCACAACACCTCAAAGAGATGGTAAATCCAGTACTCGGAGCATCTGCATCAATTCTCCTCACCGAATTAACAACTTTTGTCAACAACTGCCTGGCTGGGCGAATCCCAGAAGAAATTAAACCTTTCTTTTTGGAGCCTCATTATGCGCTTTGAAGAAGAAGGATGGAATCAGACCCATTGCTGTTGGTACACCCTTCGCCGTCTAGTTGCCAAAGCAGCAGTAAGAAACATTCGCCTAGAAGCTGCCAGTTTACTCAGCCACACCAACTGGGCTTTGGGGTCTCTCAAGGCAGTGAAGCCGCAGCTCATGCGGCAAGGCCTACATCAGGGACCTATCAGAAGACAAGGCCGTAGTCAAACTTGACTTTAGAAATGCCTTTAATATGGTGAAGAGATGTGGTCTTGCCAGCCGTTCGAGAGCGGTTCCCCAGTCTCTTTCCCTTCATTTCAGCTGGCTACAGCAAACCCTCGACTCTTTTGTTTGGGGAACATGAAATTCCCTCATCTGAGGGTGTTCAGCAGGGTGATCCACTCGCTCCACTTCTCTTCTGTTTGGCAGTAAGAGAACTAACTTCCAACCTATGCAACGAGCTCAACATCTGGTACCTGGATGATGGCACTCTGGCAGGTACTGGGAGTCCTTGTTAGAGGACCTACAACGGGTGAAGACACAGGGAGAAGCCTTAGGACTCATCCTTAATCCCTCAAAGTGTGAAATTATCACAACAAATCAGGAAATAATCAATGCGGTGCAAACAATCCTCCCAGAAGTCACTACTATAACTCCATCCAACAGTACCCTCCTGGGAGCACCGCTGGGTCACCACGCCATCGACACT